>BHFT01053782.1:0-46255 GCA_004320025.1 Laticauda laticaudata
TCATGTCTCTGAATAAGGCTGGAGACGGTCGGTGCATAATGGGCCTTCAGTATTTTTTCCAAATCTGGCCAGGCCATTTCCTTTACATCCTCAGGTTTGGCCAATGTTTTGGCCATCTTGAACACTGAGGGCCCACAGTGTGTCAGGAACACGGGTCTCTTTCTGTTGTCGGAGATCCCCTGTAGGTCATTGCTCTCGAGGAACATGAGGAATCTGTTGATGTACGATTCCCAGTCTTCCATTGCTGGGTAGAACAGTGCGGGTGGCGAGTTGGTGCCAGCCATTTCGTCTTGCTCAGTTCTCATTGCCACGTGCTCAACTGGTCTCCTTGTCCCACCCTCATCGCCAGTGTTACATTGCGGGGAAAAAAGAGACTGGAGACCAGCGTGTCTTTCAGCTCTTTATTCGGTTCCTGGAATCAGTCTAACTGCGGAGCCGTGGCAGCCTTTTCTATATCGGCTGCTCACGGCTTGTGGCCAATGACGGTTTCTTGAATTCACTGCTGCTCAGGCGGATCAATCACAGGGCAGCAATTGTTGACCAATCACCATCGCCTGAAGAACCAATCATATTGCTGTATTGGTGGACCAATCAGAAAAGGGTATTTCAAGTATGCTAATATAGAACACTTTGCCACACCCACCAAGCCATGCCACATCCAAGCCACGCCGACAGAACTGGTAGTGAAAAATTTTGAATCCCACCACTGGCCAGGAGTATCTCTGCAAGGGGGCATCAACAACAGCAAATTGCAAAACTGCAATTGATGCCTCCTCTCTTTTCAATATGCATCACACACATTGCATGGATAAAAAGAGGGGTGGGCTTTGGGCTCTGACCATTTGAGCTGCACCCTCACTTTTGATGCTGTTGACTCACTCTGCAGATGCCATGTATTCTCTCCCATCTCTAACTCAGCCTTTGCCAGGACCTTTGCTAAAGACATCACAGCAACAAACTACCATGTTTATTTTCCATGGGTGCTTATTGGACACTGGATTTGGTGTAGGGCCCTGAAAGCTGCCAGCTTCCCATTGAAATATTTTTTTTATTATTAAACGAATTCCAACAAGAAAGTTCCTGGCGTGTGTGTGTGTGTGTGTGTGTGTGTGTGTGTACAGAGAGCAGAACCAGCCATCTTCCTATTGAAATATTTTTGTTATTAAACAATTCCAACAAGAAAGGAATGGCAGGTGTGTTTATGTGTGTGTTGTCTGCATGTGTGTGTGCATGTACACAACAGAGCAGAACCAGTTTCCTAATTCTATAGGTCTTCAAGTGGTGAATATAAATATAGAGTTAAAGCACAGGGTAACTTCCAAATCTTTGAGGTGGGAGCTTCTTTAATAATGTTGGGTACTGTAAATAAATGTTAAAAGATACCAAGGGTGTCTGCAAAATGTGTATGTCAGAAATGTCAAGGTGGGGGCTCTGATTCCATGATCGAAAACCCCTCCCCCTTTTTTGACATGTAAAAAGGAGTGGGGCTGTGATTGCATGGACGTGATTGCTTTCTGATGCCACACAGATGTTCCCGAAAGCCACATCCAGGGGGTGCCAGGTTGCCCACTCAAGATGGATGGGATCCCCTGGGCCTTTCTTTAATGTTTGGCAATCTAACCCAGGGGTTTTCAGGGGTCTTGAAAGCATTTCAAATTTCAGTGAAACTTGTCTGATTCCGAGGTGATTAATACTGAAAAAAAAAAAAAAAGCTTGCACTTATGATACCANACTGAAAAAAAAAAAAAAAGCTTGCACTTATGATACCACTTTCAGTTCCTGAAAAACCTCTAGTCTCCATTTTGGGAGAACCTGCTGCTTGGAATAGCCTAAAAGGAGCTGGTTGCTTTCCTGTCTCCCTGACTGAGTGTTGTTTCACTCAGCTGGAGATAAAGGTAATATTTCCTGGAAAAATGTTTCCGTCATTTGGAATGTAATTAATAGATTGATTTCATATCCTGCGTTTGCAAATAAATGCAGTAGCTTTCAACGTGTGTGTGTGTGTGTGTACATGTGTGTATACAGCTATTTTACTTTTATGCTACCTACATTAACAAAAATTCCCTGTCCGGTACAAACATACGTAAAAAGGGGAGATTATATAAAAACCCAAGGGCAATGTAAGAGGGATAATTGAGGGACAATATAAAGCTCACAGAGAACCGAGATCATGTTACATTCACCCTTTTTAAATTAAATTTCCAGGGCACTCTGATTATTTTTATTTGCATTCTTTGTTAGATACCCAGGTCAAATCTATTTCTCTAAAATTCTGCTGCCTTTATGTATAAACTTTGCCCACAAACAGTTACAAACGGTCTTTGATATTAGGGATTAATTTTACTTTCTGTTATTCAATACATATTTTATTGGTCAATGACCCAACTAAAGTTTCTGTCTTACTGTCTGCCATCAAATAAAGGATAAAAGGAAGGGTGTCCAATCAGTCACTCATGCCTTGGTCATCTCCCCCTAGGACTATTGCCATGTGCTCTACATGGGGTTACCCCAGTAGTGTATTATTAACCATTAAGCAGACTAAGTATGTGCTTAAGGGCACCAGGCCCAAAGGGGGCACCCAAAAACATTTATGTAGCCTAAGCTTGGGCTTCATTTGCACAGTAAGATTTGTCAGTGCTTAGGGCACCAGTGAGCCTTAATCCACCACTGGGCTATTCTTAAAAAATATGTGGGAGTTTCAGCCGGTACAAAATGGGGTCACAGGGGAAATTTTAGGCATCCAAAGAAGGATGAATGTAACACCTCTGCTTTGAGAACTGCAGATAAGAATATAAAAATCTATTGCAGGATTTCCCAACCACGTGGCTGGCTGGAGAATTCTGAGAGTTGAAATCCACATGCTTTACAGTTGCCAAGGTTTGGAGACGTTGGTCTACTGTTTATACAAAAATGTTATGGTTATCATCAAAATATTTGCTCAGGGTGGGGGGAGATCACTGAACTGCCTTCTACTCGATCACTTTCTATTCATCTGAAATCCTAATTTTCATTGTTCTTTAATGCAGGGGTCTCCAACCTTGGCCACTTTAAGCCTCATGGACTTCAACTCCCAGAATTCCCCAGCCAGCAAAACTCCAACTCTAAGACTGGCAGACTTCAACTCCCAGAAATTCTGAGAGGTGAAGTCCTCCAGTCTTAAAATGGCCAAGGTTGGAGACCCCTGTTTTAATGGTCTGTGGCCCAATAGTGGCCTGTGGTCTGGGGACTGGGGACCTCTATTCTAACCAACCAGTACTTCCCTCAGTCAGATGTTTCCCAACTGAACAAAGCTAAAAACTTGCTGTCTTTGGCAGAAGAAGTGCTGAAATCAGCAAGAATGTTTCCAAACTCTACCAATGTCCCAACTTCGTGTGCCTCAAATGAGTTGGCAAGTGACTTCCATTGTCCAGTCAAAGTGGCATCGAAATCTTTTCAAATATGGGGCCAGGAACATCATTCCAATGGGAAACAAAGACCCTCTTCCATCTACAGCTTCCATCTACAGGGAAACAAAGACCCTGTATGCCATCTACAGCTCATTTATTTGGGTACCAGTTTGTTTCTGGGGCCAATTCAGGGTATTGGTTTTGACATGGCATGGGGTCAGGCTACTGATGGAACCATCTTCATATCAATCCATCCCATATGGTCAGGCAGGGAAGGTACCCTGTGGACCCTGTCAGTTAAAGAAGTCCAACTTCTTTAGGTTTAGAAAAAAAGCCTTCTCTTCTGAGCAATACTCTGCCTCCGGAAATGAGGCGGACCCTCCTGGCATTCTGGAAAGGCCCAGCCCTGAGCAATATTCTCCCCTGGGAAGTGAGGCAGGATCCTACTCTTCTGGCCTTCTGGAAAGGAATGCAGCCATGGGGCTGGTTAATCCCCTGAAAAACCTCATAATGAATTTTAATAGTGGTTGATCTCTCTTGCCACCTTCTAAATTTTCCTTTTATATATGCTGTCTTTAGGGATGGAATTCAAATTTTTTAACTACCAGTTCTGTGGGCGTAGCTTCGTTGGTTGGCGTGGCTTGGTGGTCATGTGACTGGCTGGGTGTGGCCAACTCAACATCACTCACATTGAGACACGCATCTCCACGCCTGGCCTTTCATGATTATGGGAATGCTGCAACAGTCGTAAGTGTGAAAAAGGGTCATAAGTCACTTTTTTCAGTGCCATTGTAACTTTGAATGGTCACTCCACACAAGCAAAGTATCAGCAAAGGAGGGGAAAAAACTCCAGAGAGGTTCCTGAGACAGGAAGTCCTGCCAAGAATGTAATAAGGGTTAATGGAGAGGCAGTTTCTGTAAGCAACACCAGAATGTTTCCTTCCTGCCTTCCTTACAGGATTAGGACAGTAATTTCTTCTAACAACCGTTTCTCCGAACTGCTTAGAATGTTAACAACCGGTTCCAGTGAATAGGTGGGAACCTGTAGAATCCCATCCTTGGCTGTTTTATATTTTAACATTGGATGATATACTGCCCTTTGGTGTAAACAAACATCAGAATAAGAATGCAGGGAGAAAACACTGAAATTGTAAAACATGAAAATGATTGTTTTGAGAACTGCTTTGCGGAGTGAGATGGGTGGCATGTAAATTTTATCAACTGTGGAGAAAGTTTTAGATCATGCTGTAAGCACCGGTGGAATCTTTCCATGGAAGGCATTCTCAACAGCTAGGGAAGTGCTACTCAGAGATATTCTCAAGGCTCAAAAAAGTAGCAGGCACAATTACATTTCATCACAAAAAGCATCTTTGTGGCTGCCATATTTTTTGTCTTGCTTGCAGACACCCTTGGCATCACACCTTGGCAGTTATCTGCCAAGTCTTATTGGGCAAGAGCACCAGAACAGAATTCTTAGGTTGAGATATTTTGGGTCTTAATGGAAAAATATGGGAGGGGATATTTTTCCAAGCAAATGGCACAAGCATTTGGCGCTTTACATATTAATATCAACACCCATGAATGAATGGATCTGGAAATGGACTGGAGCCCATACAGATGGCTAAAGTGGCAAAGGGTGATTATCCCCACATTTCTCAGTTTAACTACTCTGCATTGAAACTAAATGAAATTTCCAAGCTATTTTCAAAACCAGACCCAAATATAACACCTTGCATTGTTCCAGAATTGTCAGATGGAAGAAATAAAATATCATATGTTGGTAAAACATCTTGCCTCCTACTAAAGACAACAGACCATCTCAAAAATATTTTCAGTGGGTCATTAGCTGGAAATGCTAAGATTTGTAGCCTCGCACATCTGCAGGACACAATTTTGAGAAAAACTGCATTATCCCATTTGTTCCAATTACCCCAATTTCATAGGCTGTTTTCAGCTGTTCTTCTCATGTAGAACAATCAAAGGAATGTGTTTTTAAGGAAGTCAGTGAGAACAATCCCAGGGGCCACCCAGGCACCAAGAAAATCAGCACTGATGGGTTCTTTTCACATTTAGTGGCAACAATGGATTGTGGTTTGGACAGTCTCAGGCCTGGAGTTGATCTTTGTCATTGTTTCATAGCCCCTGTTTTGTTTTGTGGGTTTTGTCATTACAAAATTTGAACCTGAGGTGCCTGCTTGATTTAGTGTTTCTCGCTTTATGTCCTTTTTTAGTTTTTGTTCACTGCTCAGAGTCTCCTGGAGTTGGGCAGCCCATAAATTTCAACAAATAAATAAATAAATAACTCCAGGTTGTGTGACAATTTTGGAACAATATGTGATTCTCATATAAGTAATTCTCAACACACGACCATAATGGAGCCTTATGTCAGAACAATTATGTCAGAACATTATAGCCTGATGTCAGAACAATTGAAAAGCAGGTGGACTACCTGGATGTACTTGATTTACAACCACAATTGTGCCCAAACTTTCTGTGACTAAGTGAGACATTTGTTAAGTGAGCTTTGTCCCAATTTATGACCTTTCTTGCCACAGCTGTTAAGTGAATCATTGCAGCTGTTAAGTCAGTAACACAGTTGTTCAGTGGATCTGGCTTCCCCTTTGCTCTTGTCAGAAGATTGCAAAAGATGATCACATGATCATGAGACACTGCTACTGTCATAAATATGCATCTAAATTTTGATCACGTGACCCTGGGGATACTTCAACAGTTGTAACTGTGAAAAACAGTCATAAGTCACTTTTTCAGTGCTGTTGCAACTTGAATGGTCACTAAGGGAACAGTTGTAAGTCAAGGACTAGCTGTGTTTGAAATAGGATTTTTAAAAAATCCTGATGTTAGGGAACAACACACATCATTCCACAAAACTTCTATAACCCATATTTCCAAATGTCATTTGAGGAAATTCTTCCCAGAATGTCAAGATGGCCATTGCAATAGTGCTATTAAAGTTCTCCTGGTTTTTTTATTGTGGCCCCCATTTTTATTTTTTGGACTATACGCTGCAGATACTGTTTGCTTGCCACCAAATCATGGGCAGAAGCTAAATCAAAGCCAGAGGAAGGAGAACCAACACAGTGGGAGTTGGGTACATCTCAGGAAAGGAAAGCTGACACAAAAATGCCACAACATCATTTGTAGTTTTGTCACTCTGCTGCCTAATGCCATAAAGCCTTTCACACTCCATCCTGTGACAGGAAATGATAAATGATCCCAGTCAAAAGCTCAGGGTCACGTTTTAAATCTCTTTTTCCCCACCTGCCCCCCCCTGCCCNAATCTCTTTTTCCCCACCTGCCACCCCCTGCCCCCCCCTGCCCCCCCACAGCAAACACATATACGGCTGGCACTTTCTTATCTTTCTAAATTAGTTTTAGATTCTCTGTAAGATAAATCAAACGACACATTTGTTCCAACTGAAAAAATGAATTTGCCCCATAATTGGGAGCAGGAGAGGAAACAGAAAGAGACACAAAGAAACAAATAAACACACAGTGGTCAACACAATATACTTAACCAGGTATATTAAAAACCTATTGGCCACATTCATATAGCATGGTACCGTTGCCTAGTTTTAGTCTCTGGTTCTTACTGTTTAATTATCCCATTTAATTAGCATCATTAAATTTAATAAGTAAGAAGATTCAGCAAATCATGTGAATTCAGATAATGTATAGGGGAGATGGAGAGAAGAAGAGGGGCACGGCTATTAGCAGAGTCCAGTCAATGAGATGCTCAAAGTCAAAATCTGAATTTGTGATCAATGATCAACAAAAGCAAAAACCAAAAAACTACAACATGTACACAATGAAATGCTCTGAAGAATCAATAATCATGTTGCTCTCAACCGCTTTGGTAAAAGAAAAATAAAATCCATGTCTACATATCTATAGCTGCAAGTTATATTTCTGGGAAAAGAGATCAACTTTCAAAGCAAGTCAAGTTTCATTTTAAAAAAAAGAGGATGACAACACAATTCTCCTAACAAGACTTTAAGAATCAAAATTTGATGACTATGAAACTGAGGCTGCCCACAAGAAATGAGCTTTCTTCCAACTGGAGTCAAAATCTACCCCAAGATTCAATCAGAATAGATCTGGAAGGGACCTTGGAGGTATTCTAGTCCAACCTCCTGCTTAAATAGGAGACCCTATACCAATTTAGATAGGTGGCTGTCTTATCTTTTCTTAAAACCTCCAACTCACATCTTCTGGAGGCAAGCTGTTCCACTGGTTAACTGTCCTGTTGGGAAGATTCTCCTTAATTCCTGGTTGCTTCTCTCCTTTGTTAGTTTCCATCCATTGTTTCTTGTTTTGTCTTTTGGTGCTTTGGAGAATAGGTTGACCCTCCTCTTGTCTTGTGGCAGCCTCTCAAATACTGGAATACTGCTATCATGTTTCCCCTGGTCCTTCTCTTCACTAGACTAGCCAAACCGAAATCCTGCAACAGTTCTTCATATGTTTTTGTCTCCAGGCCTTTGATCATCTTAGTTGCTCTTCTTCGCACTTTTTCCAAAGTCTCAGCATCTTTTTTGTAATGCGGTAACCAAAACTGGATGTAATATTTCAAATAAGTCCCTGCCCCTTTTCCTTTCTACAGATCTGTCCCACCCCTACCCTGAAAACACACCAGCTTTCTTTAGTCAGTAGAATTGAAACAGGAATGAAGCAAGCAGGAAGAGAGAGAGAGAAATCCCTTGTAGTCTGTTTTCTGATCATCTGTGTCAGAATAGTGAAGAGTGTCACTGTGTCATTGCCAGGGAGCTGGGACTAGAGGAAGACCATTTTCCAAAGTGCTCCAATTGACAGAGTCCCTGAATATTACAGGTAGTCCTCGACTTACCTCGACTTACTACTACACACTTATGTATGATTTGATTGCTTATCGTATCCTATGACTAACACCAAGTATTGTATCTTATGATTCTTGATGAATGTATTTTATTTTTTCTTATGTATACTGAGAGCATTTGCACCAAGATAAATTCCTTGTGTGTCCAATCACATTTGACCAATAAAGAATTCTATTCTATTCTATTCTATTCTATTCTGTTCTATTCGATGCTAAATAGCCAGCTTCTGGTGTAGCCCATCAAGAAGGGCAAGGCTTTCTCCTTGTGAGTAACCTCGCTGACCTTCACTGCTCCTGCCTTTTCTCTACCCTACATGTTCTTGGACCAGGTGCAGAAAGCAGTTCCTCTTCCTCCTCACTGAGTGGCTGCAGCTGCATGCTTTCCCATCTGAAGCTTCAGGGCTGTCCTGCTGCAGCTGTGCTTCTGCCAAATCCCTCTCAGACAGCTCTTTGGAGCCACTGAGCAACTCCCCTCTTGATGTGCCAGAACTGGTTCATCCTCCCCAGAGCTAATATCTGCAGAGATATCTGGGGAAACATCTGAGGGAGTCTTCGCACAATGACAATGGAAAAAGTGACTGTTTTCCACACTTATGACTATTGTAGCATCCCCATGGTCACATGATCAACATTGGCAACTGACTCATATCTATGACAGTTGCAGTTTTCTGGGCTCATGTGATGCACCCCTTCCATGGTGCTCTGCTTAAAACCAGAGGCTTAACCATCCTTGTCTCTTCTTCTTTAGTCCTTCCATTCTCAGAATAGTTGTTTGAAAACATAAAGCGAAGTTGGAATAGGATAATTATTTTAGTATGCTTCTCAATCCAGCCTTTCTGCAGCCTCTCTTGATCTGCAATAATTCTTTAAAAATCTCTGACTTTAAATAATCAATGGTCCTGCTTTCTCTAAAGGCTGTTCTGAATTTGCTTTTAGAGAAAAGGCTGGGAAATCCCCACTGAAATGTTAAGGGGGTTTGCTGGAGATTTAAAAAAAAAATCCCTATTGAGGGGGAGGGATTCATTTTCTCTAGTGCACATCCAAGTACAATTTACTCTGGCAATGAATCTTCCAAATCTAGGGCAAGTGATAGACTATTTACTGGGCTGGTCCTGCTAATAGGAAGGAGAAAAGAAGATCTAGGTTGTGCAGCCTGCCTTGAGGCCCTTATAGGACAGATTCAGCCACTAATTGGGCTACCCACTATGCATATATACAATTTGCTAAGTCTATACTGCTGCCCCCAATTCAGGACTGAGCCTGGTGCTGAAGCCAATGAAGAACACCAGACATGAGGTGTAGGTTTTGTTAACTTTTATTAAAATGCTTCAGCAAAAGGGGTCCCAGCCAGCAAAATCTGGGGCCCAGAACAAAGGATTAAGAAAGCTTTATACGATTTCTCTAAAGCGGAAGGCAGGACAAGGCAGGATATATAAGAAGTACTGTCTAATAAACATTTTAGTAATGATCTAATGATTTATATGGAGATTCTCAGTCATCCAGATCATGTTTGTCCCAAAGGTGCTTTTTTCCCCAAGAGGCAACTGGGCTTTTGGGTTTTTCTTTGAAGACATTTTGCTTCTCATTTAAGAAGCTTCTTCAGCTCTGTGGGGAGTGGAAGGGTTGATACTCCTTGCAGACAGTTGGTCATTTGCATTCTTTTAAAGTGTTGTTGAGGCCACCTGGAGGCTTATCTATGTCATCAGGGTCACTTGAATAGTGCAAATGGGTGTGAAGCCTTCTTGAAACTGTTGAAAGGACTGTGCTTTCAACAGTTCCAAGAAGGCTCCACATTCATTGGCACTACACAGATGACCCTGATGAAACAGATAAACCTCCAGGTGGCCTCAAGGACTTATTAAAAGATTGCAAATGACCAGCTGTCTGCAAGGAATATAAATCCTTCCATTCCCCACTATCCAGTCAGAGCCAACTTCTTGTTTCTTGGATGAAAAGTGAAACGTCTTCAGAGAAAAACCAGAAAGTTCAGCTGCCTCGAGAAAAAAAAGCCACTTTGGATCTAACAATTTGTTCTATTGGTCTCTAGCCATCCCTATTCCTAAGCCTTGGCTAATGAATGCTCCAGGGGTTATCTAATACACATTCTATTTGCTCCAGGCCATCCCTTATTTGTAACTTTCTAGCTGAGGTATCAGGATGTCTGATTCTTTCTTACTGTAAACCAACCAACTGCCTAGAATGCATACAAGTGTGACACATGCATATTCTCTGTGAATAAACACGGCAGACTCCACAAATGCGGGCTTCCCAGTTTTCTTTCAAGTGTATGCCATAGCCTAGCTTTGTTTTAGCAGACAGCCCTTCAATATTTCTGCCATAAAACACGTTGATTAGGTAACATCAAATGTGATGCAAAATTGAACATACAATAAATTGAAAGAAGCTGTGCTTAACAGGGTAGCATGGAGAGCACTCCCCTAAAAAGTCACCAAGAATCAGACACGACTAAATAGTTAAAAACAGACAAATGATGACAACAGATCACACTAGCCATTTGATGGGCTCCACCCTGCTCTGGGTTCCCCAGGCTCGCTGGCAGAACCAGGTCTTCAGCGCCTTCCGAAGGAATGCGAGAGTGGGAGCCATTCTAATCTCTGGGGGAATGATATTCCAGAGAGAGGGAGCCACCATGAAGAAGGCCCTTCTTCTGGGTCCCACCAGGTGTATCTCCCTCCGGATTTTTGCACATTAAATATTCCTATTTGAGAGCAATTTTGGTCAAAAAAAGCCAAGATGGCATCCAGAAGAGTGTAATCCAAAGGGGAAGGACTTTGATCACACAACCAAGGCTGCCATGTTGATTTTTTATTTTTTTTTGCTCTCCAGGATGTCCAGAAAGCTTTCAGCAGCTCTCAGACTGGGCACCCCATGATAATGCATTGGTGAACAAATTAGGATAAACAATGAGTCCTTCAACCTCATTCTGTTGTCTAAGTAAAATGATACCTATCCAGGTATATGATACCCAGAGCACTGTTTCTCAACCTTGCCAACTTTAAGATGGGCAGACGTCAACTCATGGAAGAGTTGGGAGAATCCATGGCTGGCTGGAGAAATCTGAGAATTGATGTCCACCCATATTCAAGCTGACAGGTTTGAAGTAATGGGACAAAAGGTTATAAAACATATGAAGAATGGTTGCAGGAATTGGGTATGTCTAGTTTAATGAAAAGGAGGACTAAGAGTGACACAATAGGAGTTACAATATTTGAGGGTCTGAAGAGAGGGTCAACCTATTCTCCAAAGCACCAGAAGAAGGAATGTATGGAAATAATCAAGGAGAAAACCAACCTAGAATTAAGGAGAAATTTCTTGACAGCTAGAACAATTAATCAGTGAAAGGACTTGCCTGTTGGGGGCTCCAACATTGGAGGCTTTTAAGAAGAGATTGGGGAACCATTTATCTGAAATGGTATTGGTTTTCCTGTTTGAGCAGGGTGTTGGACTGGAGAACCTCCAAGGTCCCTTCCAACTTTGTTATTCGATAGGTTTGAAACGCTAGTATAGATAATGATGGGATTCAGCCAGTTCACAACACTTCAGAAGAACTGGGTGTTAACTTTCTGAGCAGTTTGGCAAATTGGTTGTTGGAAGAAACCATTAGGGCAGAGAACTAATTGACAAATGATTTGAATCCCATCACTAAGTACAGAGGATAAGGAAGGTAACCTTGATAGAAATATGCAAGAATTGTTGCCAAGGCAAAGAGGTCATAAGTATATTTTACGCCCTGAGAAATAAAATAGCATTCAGAAACTGCTTGAACAGACATCTGCCTAATCCACTTGACTTGAGTATAAGAAGGAGGGTGAGGTCTCGGCAATCAAACTTGCAAATTTCTGTTATTATAGCCAAACTCGATAAAGTGTAGCTCTAGTCTTCCTGTGGAATTGAATTTCTGCTCTCGTCTACTGAGCAGAGCTGACATATATAGATCAACCCATCTATTTTGTTAAAAGGAATGGTCATACCAATAATTGTTTTATCCAACCTAATCAATGAGATCCTCATTTCTCATTTGGAAACCATTTGCTACCTGCCCAAATCTCTGAACTTTGTTCCAGAATTGAATGGTGAAACAACCAGATTTTTAAACACACACACACACACACACAGTGGAAATAGGAAGTGTCTACTAAACAAATGTTCCATTTCTATCCATAAATCTCTGTAGCAGCCTAAATTATATAATTGGACTTCAAGGTATTTTCTCATCAATTTTAGGCTCATGTGAATTCAGGACATTTGAGGGAATGCTGGGGGATTTTTAAGAATGGATGTCCTTTCTGGCCTTCCAGAAAAAAAGAGAGAAAGTCCTGGTCCTGAATATGAGAAAATTGTTATCCCTGTCTAGATTTATAGACCATATGCATTTATATTTCTGGAAATAGGGATACAGTGAGGAATCATATATAAGAAAGAACTGATTGCAACTCAGTAGCTGGATCTCTGCCAAGGCCTTAGGTAAGAAATGGGACGACTCTTGTGGAAAAAGAAGCATCCTACTTTTGTGCACCCCTTTTCACATGGATATGACTTGGGACTTTCAGCACGATGGAGCAAGGCTGCTTCCATCAGTCTGATTCTTTTGAATCCTCCTGCTGACATCAATTGTCTGGGCCACACATATAGAAGGGACTTCACAGAATCAAAGTTAGAAGAGGACTATTTAGCCTACAAAGTCCAGCTGAGTGCAGGACTCCAAATTTAAAGCATCCTTGAGTCCTGTCCAACTTCTGCTTGAAAAATAGCTAAATGAAGTAAAGCCTACATTTGGAGAGCCAGTCTGGTCTAGCGGTTAAGTCACCAGGTTAGAAAGCAGGAGACTGTGAGTTCTAGCCCTTCTTTTTGAAAGCCAGCTGGGTGACCTTGGGCCAGTGGTCACTCTCTCTCAGCCCACCTCACTTCACAGGGTGGTTGTTGTGGAGAAAGTAGGAAGAGAGAGGCATGTTGGATAAGTTCACCATCTTGAAAAAAAATAAATAAATTTTGCGGGCTAGCTGATTCCACATTTAAATTGTCTTACTCAAGCAGTTTTTCCTATTATTCAATAAGAAATAGCTTTCCTGGAACCAAAATAATTTATTCCATGTCCTCCAAAAGGATAGAAGGCCTCTCTTCCTTCTGAAGCTTTTCTGATCCTCCCTCAATTATCTTCTCGAGGATGAATCTATCCAATTGCCTCCATCTCGTTTTAAAAATCTCAATCTCTTTCATGCTCATTGCTTTTTTATTTTTATTTTTTGCATCTGCTTCACTTTTTTTGAAATTTCTTAAAATGTGTCATCAGGCACTGGATACAATATCTGAAGTGGGGCTCCCACCAGGACAGAATGGAGTGAAAGACATTTCGATCCCACCAATTGGAAATTAAATTTGTATTGATGCAATCTAATATGGTACCTATCTTTTTAGCATCCACATTCTGTCTCATGCTCAGTTTTAGATTAACAATAATTCTTTTCAACCACTTTTCTCTGTTAATATTACCAAGCAGGTAACTCCTACACAACATTATTTGATATAGTTTGTCCTTATCAAATTTTACTTATTTATTTTTAGCCCCGATCACAATTCTCTCTGAATTGTGTTTCCTGAAGGATTTAGATATCCCACCCAGTTTTAAAATTCTGTAGAGATTCTCAATCATCTAGGTCATGGTTGTCCCAAAGGTGCTTTTTCAGGAGGCAATTGGACTTCCTTGGTTTTTCTTTTGAAGATATTTCGCTTCTCATCCAAGAAGCTTCTTCAGCTCTGACACAATAGTCGGGAGTGGAACAAGAAACAAGAAAGTCCAGTTGCCTCCTGAAAAAGCACCTTTGGGGCATCCAGTTTTAAATCATCTGCCCATTTAACAAGCATCTCTTTGTTCACGTTGCTAGTTTAAAAAGTTAAAGATTAGAGGGACCAAGAACCTTTAACTCCCACTTGGTATCTCATTTCACTTTGATGAAGAGTCACTAATGAGCCCTCTCTGAAAACAGTTTTCAGTCCATCTGGAGATTCAGGCCAAGAAGAATTGGATTATTTACCAAAACTGGGCATACATTGCTCATAGCTCCAAAGCAGTTGGTATTCCTACTGAGAATATGTGGAAGTGAATTTTGCTTTGACTATGGTTAGAAGAAAAGGAAGGGTTCTGTAAAAAAAAAAAAAAGGTAGTTCTTGACTTACAACAGTTCCTTTAATGACCATTCAAAGTTATAGCGGCACTGAAAAAAGTGACTAATTCTTGGCAACTGACTCATATTTCTGATGATTGGGTCATGGAAATCACCTTTTGAGACCTTCTGACAAGCAAAGTCAGTGGGGAAGCCAGATTTACTTAACAACTGTGTTATTAAGTTAAGAACTGCAATGGTTCATTTAACAGTGGTGGCAAGAAAGATTGTGAAATGGGACAAAAATTCACTTAAATTCTGTCTTGCTTAGTAACAGGAATGTTGGGCTCAATTATGGTCATAAATCAAGGATTACCTGCAGCTGATTTTACCAGGATCTCCCAATTTATTTAAAATATTTAAACAGTCACCCATTTTATGTCAAACTCTGGGCGGTTCCCAATCAACAATTAAAACAACACTAGTAAAAACAGCATTATATATAAATCTATTAAAGCCATAAATGTTAGCAAGGTACTTCTAATGTTTGCAAAATGCTAAGCTTTGGGAAAAATTGGCCATATTGAGCATCTTTTTGTCTTTAATGCCATCAACTGACACACAAAATTTCCTTGAGTCATGCCAATTAGAGAGCTCTGTATATTGAACAAACAAATAGCATATCCATAATGCCCTGGAACAGTTTTACAGATGGTTATAAAATGTTCTACTTCTTAAAAAATGGAAAAGAGCACACACGAAATGGGTCCCATTTGAAATCAGAATGCTCCCATTTAGAGATTATTACCTGTTGAGAAATCTTTGATGTTACTGGTGGGTTAATTTGCTTGCCCTGTAGGTCTTGAGACCTTGGTGTAGGTTTTTTGTTTTCGGGAATGGAATCTCGAGTTTTAGGTCTTACGATGTCACCTTTTGGACTGTCATCTAGAGTCTGTGGTTGAGATTCTCCCCATCGATCCCTTGGTGTTGGGAGACTGCTAACTAACTGTTCTGGTTCCGCCTGCTCATGCAGTAGCGAGTACTACTCATCTACATAGGCCTTGACACATTTATCTGGGGTCTCTCTTTCTAACTCTCCAAGGTTGAAGTTGAGGGAGGCCGTGTCTGTCGGGGGCGTGCACAAGTGCACCAATGTGCCCACTGCCCCTGTCCTATTATTTCTTTTATTTTTCTTATATGTATCCATTTCATGTATTCATAACTATGTTTATACTTATACCTGTTATCTTATAATTGCTTGACAAAATAAATAAATAAAAATAAATAAAACCTTTCAATGGGGCTCCATTTAGGGTGCATTTCTGTCAACATGACTTGCCTGTATTCGCCATTAAAAGGAAGTAATAAAGATGCACACCTGGCCCAAATAATAAGATAATAGCTAATGGTGCCAATAAAATTGAATATTTGTAGCTCAGGGTCGTTATGAGGGGTTCTTGGTGCTCTCTGAGCTGGCTTGTTTTCTTGAAGACATTTCATTACCCAGCTAAGTAGCATCATCAGTGCATTGAAGCTGTTATCTAGTTTGGGTAATGAAACGCCTGCAAGAAAACAAGCAGTTCAGAGAGCACCAATATCTAATAGTGTTCTGATTGTCATAGAGTGGTGGATGGATGGAGTAAATACCCCATCTTTCTGTTCTTTGAACTATGTTAAGAGTTATTCTGCAAGGTAAGTCTGATATAGTGGCTGGTGACACTCTCCTCTCCCTCCAGGAAAATCAGTTTTTCAGATAAGTGACTCAGATGCCCTACTGCTTGCTATTCCCACTCAGATGATTACACACATAAAATGAAATCATCAGAGAGGCTCAACAACCGGAGGAAAACAGAACAGACTTCCTGAGGAAGGGGAGAGGAAAGGGAAGAAAAGCAATAATTCTCAAAGAAGTCAACAGGATTCAAGGTTTTCTGGTTGTTGTTTTTCTCCCTAGATAAGTTACAAATAAGCTTGAACCTAATGTTCAAACTGAAGTTTTCAACTTTTATGGTCATAAAATTCTAGCGTGTCTAGACTAAACATTTGCAGGATCTTTTCCATCCTTGGAGCAATCCAATTGTCACTGAAATGTTGAGGGTAATTGTGAGTTGGGAGTGTGTAGCGTGCTTTGACTTGCAGCAATCTGACGAGTGATTTGATCTATCTGCAGGACACACATTTTCATGAGCCATTGAAAGCTTTGATGTTGTACCATTCACAAGTTAGGTTACAACTTTGTTGTCTCTTTCCAATCAACATTAAAGAATGGCAGGAAACTCTTTTATCCAAACAGGTACTGCTTAAATTTGGTGCCACCTAATCATTAAATGGTGTATCCACATGGTCCTATAGCATGGACTTATGTGTTACTTGCATACAAAATTTTAGGTATACTTTTAAAAAAACTCTGTGAAGTTTAAACTCTTTAGGATTTCGTATCTTTCTTTAATAACTTTCAAAAGGTGGTTTTTCAGTTGAAAAAGCAATGGGGTGATTATTTTTAGAATGCAAATGTTAAGATGGGCAAGGTTTATGTGGAATTTCATCATGCACTTCCCAATTACAGATTTCCAAGGTTGTTTTTAAAAAAGAAAAGAAATACACTGACTAGTGATGGCATCATATGTAATAATAACCATTAACTAGATAACTCATTATCAAATCCACAATTCATTGCAAATGAATAGAAAAGTCTTTATATAACCAAGGATACTTGGTCAATTTCCTTAACTCAGATCATAGATGTTGACAATATTATGAAGAATTCGAAAGCTGTGCCCTAATCTGTGGGAGCCCCCTTTTAAGATTCTTTTTGTGTAAAGACTGAGAAAATATATTAAAATAAACATATATTTCAGTAGATAGAAACCAATAGGCCATTCTTCTGACAGCTCAAGAGATGTTAAGAAATCTCCCAAACATCTTTCTCACCAGTTTTCTGGATGTTGGCTACATTTATATATTTTGAGACAAAGCTTCATTTTTGTGCCTGATACAATTTTAGCCATCTGATCTGTTTCTCTTCCTAATGCATTGGCTGTAGGTAAATTTGTAGGTACAAGTTTTCCTCTTTTATTAACATCTAATAAGGGAAGTGATTCTTTCTGGTTAATAATAATGTACACCCGTGACCATACTCACATCTGACACCAGGTGGCACCTATTTGATAACAAACCTGCTTTGGAAAAAGCAGGTTTGTTATCCAGTATAGTTTGCAAGCCTTTTTTCTTCTTCTCAGCATCAAAATAAATCCTGCAATTTGAACATGTACAATGTACTTCCCTGAAGGCCAGCATGGATCGTATCTTAACAAACCCAAATGGACCTGATATTGCAAAAATGTTGCAGCCTACTGAGAATTGTTCCTGCTATTATCAGCTGAACTTCAGTGGAAGTTCTCTTCTTTCAGCTTCTTTTAATATTTTTGTTACATTTACTCTCTTTTCTCCAGTCATTGGGGCTGAGAACATCAAAGAAAAGAAAGTGGGTTCAAGACTTTTTCAAGGACATTTAAAAAAAAAAAAAAGTCTTTTTGTGGAAGGAGCCCAAACATGTCCAGGAAACTGATTGTTGCTCTCTGGTTGAACCTCTGCCAGCTCCTTAGTCAAGAGTGGGAAGGACAATAAAATTCCCTTTTTACGATGCTGTAATCCCTCAGTTTGGGGTAAAGTCAGGGCAGGGGGGACACTGGATGGAACTGAACATTTACTGGCTGGCTGTAGGGTTGTCTTAATGCATGGGCCTGATGGGCATTTGCCTGTGGGCCCCACAAGCATAGGGGCCCATACTAATCTTGTACGTTAACCCTTCAGTGCACCTTGTATCATATAAATACAGCAACCATATGGCTTACTGAGTATTTTTGTGTTTTTCAAGCCTCCTGCATTGTTCAAATGTTTATCATGTTGATAAGTTGTTGTTGCATAGCATGTTTTTCATGTTTCAACACCAATTTTGTTGGAAGTGCCAATAAAATAAATGCATTGGAACCTCGGGTCGTGACTGTAACCCATTCAGGACTACAGTCGCAACCCGATTTGGTCATGACCAGAAGCACCCCCAAAAAAGTAATGGTGCCGAAGGGGAAATTACCATGGCAGAGAAAATCACCACAGCGATTTTCAGGTTTGCTTGGTCGCCATCCGAAGATCTGTTTGTGACCAGAAGCAAAACAAAAGCAAAAATTCTAGTCATCACCTGATTTGGTTGTGAACAGAAGCATTTGCGACTGAGGTTCCATTGTATATGTTTAATTTTATCAACCATTAACATTTTTATTCCTATGAGTAGTTGTCATGCGGGCCCCAGTACACTGCTTTGCCTGGGGCCTATAATATTGTTAAGATGGCCCTGGTTGGATGCCTTCTTGACTTGAGAGTAGCAAGCTAGATCTAAGTATAATTCCATAAATCTGTAGCAATGCCATTTAGCATCTACTTTCAGCAGCTATAACACTGTTGACCACTAATGGCAACAGATGTAGAGATTGTTAGCAGAGGGACTCTGCCTAATTTTCTCCTTTGCTCAACTACAACATTCTGTTTGCATGCAGCAACATCTGCAGAGTCCCATAACTTTTGTCACATTGGTGAAAGTGCACTGCAAGTAGAAATGCAAGTAAAATTGCAGTGATGCTGCTTTCATGATCATGGTCTACGTAACATGATGTATTGGTATGTGAGAATAATTCTGGGACACAGAGGGAGGACATTCTGACTAGGGAATAGTCAGATAAGAGAGGGCATAGTCCACAGCTGCCTAATAGATGGAGAAATAGATTCAGAAAGAACACTCCTGTCCCACCAAAAGTTCTCAGGCTGTAAAGATGATGGCAGGAGATTTGTATTTTCAGACTGGCAAGATTCTGTTAGTATAGTTTTACAATAAAGTGGAATTAAGCTCACCTGGTTGTGATTCCTGTCTGATCTACTTGGGAAGGCTGATACATGCGTCTTATTGGCTTAACTGATCCTCTTGAAGTTTTTATTATTTATCGTTTCGAAGTCCTTCCTTCCTCCCTCCCTCCCTCCTTCCCTTCCTTTTGCCATGGTGGTGCAGTGGTTAAAATGCAGTATTGCAGGCTAATTCTGCCAGCTGCCAGCAGTTCAATTCTGATCAGCTCAAGGTTGACTCAGCCTTCCATCATTTCAAGTTCGGTAAAATGAAGATCCAGATTGTTGGGGGCACTATGCTGACTCTGTAAACTGTAAAACACTATGAAGTGCTATATAAGTCTGAAGTGCTATTGCTCTTTCTTTCTTTCTTTCTTTCTTTCTTTCTTTCTTTCATTCTTTCACTCGTTCTTTCTTTCTTTCTTTTGTTCTTTCTTTCTTTCTTCTTGCAGTTCATGTATTCATCTGACTTATTTCCTCTCCAAAACAGAGATCAAAGATGAAATAATTCAGGCTGATCTATCCTCATATTATTCTCTAAATAAAGCCCGCATTTACATTTTTATGCAAGCACCAGCCTCATAGATACTTTAAGACTATACTACAGCATTACCATACAGTTCAATAATGTAGTATGTTATGTTAAATAGTTATACAGTGCTCCTAACTTATATTTCTCATCCCATGCATTCTTTTTGTTGAATGAAGCTATCTACTCTCTACCAAAATTCAACTTTGCTAATCTACAGGAGCATCCCACAATTGCAGGTCTCTGATTCCCATCATCCACAGGCAGGAAGCTTGGAGAGGATGGATTTCGAGTCCAAAGCTCATCTGGATTAAGAATTGCTGTGCAGCTGGCAGGGTGGGGAATTAGCAATCAAGCAGACATTTGCATGCAGCTCCTTTAATCTAATCAATGGAAGACGCTGGCATCTCTCTTTAAATTAATCAGCAAAGGAGACGCATAAATAAGCAGACTTGCTCCTGCTGCTCTATGGCGGCAGCGTTCAGGTGCCTCGCAGTCTCTTGAACCTCTGGTTTTGCTGCTTTCTCTGGGACAACTTAGATTCTTTCACTCAGGTGTCAAAATGTCCAGGAAAAAATATGAGGCAACATTCTTGGTGAACCAGCAGGCAGACAACATACCTGAGTGCTTTTGGAGGAGTTACGTATTCCTGGCATTCTGGGCTCTCCTGGTGGCTTATAAATTGTTTTCTTCAACTGGCTGGCACTCTCCACTGAGATGGGCTTCAGTCCAGAATAGTGGTGCCTTATTCTCAGGATTGACCTCCCAATATATCCAGGTTACAAAAGGCCTGGACTGACATTGTTCCCAAGAGATATTTATGTTCGCAGTGTTCTTTCTGGCTCATCTGAGCGCAGAAGAAAGGTTTCCTTTGAAGGCAAAATAGTTTCTCACTTCCAGGCAGAGAGATGGGAGGCCAGAATGTCCAATGAAACGTTCTCAAGCTGGGTCTTCCTTTTGCCAGGTGGGTTTGGGAAGGGGATGAAATGGAGGTGCAAAGAGAGGCAAAACTGCAATTAAGCAGGAAGTGACGAGTGCAAAGGTGGTAGGCATATCAGCAAAGGTAGCTGCTCCCTGTATAATCAGAACAGCCCTTCAGAGGCTTCATTATCTTGTCCCAGATCATGAATTCATCATCCATGAATGGCACTTCACTTGGGGAGGTGCATTGCGCAAAACATGCCTGTTTGGTTGCATCCTTAAGACAATTACGACTTCCAAATGAAACAACTCCTGTCTTTCTTCACCAGCTTCCTGTAGGAATTGCAGAGTGGCAATTGTTTCCCTAGTGCTCATCCAGTGAGGGCAGAATGGATGAATTGCTTCAGATGCTTCCATTTATGAAGGTTGAGGTCAAAAGTAAGTGATATGGAAGATTAGAAAAGAGCTATAAAAAACCATTCACTCCAAAAATTGGTAAATTTGCCTATCTATACTCATGATTCCACGAACTCGCTTGCCTATATAATAAAGGTGTCTATACCTTTATTTGTTGGATTCTGATCTGACACTGCTGTGGCTGTTCACTCTGCACATGTGTGCCACTTTCCTTGTAATTAGTTTCAGACCCCCAGCCTAAGAAAAATGCTTTAAAAACATTTTCAAAATTAGTTTAAATTACCTTTGTTTTATACGGTGTGTGTAAAACAGAAACAATCAATTCTCTCTCTCTCTCTCTCTCTCTCTCTCTCTCTCTCTCTCTNTCTCTCTCTCTCTCTCTCTCTCTCTCTCTCTCTCTCTCTCTCTCTCTCTCTCTCTCTCCCTCCCTCCCTCCCTCCCACCCTCCCTCCCTGCCTGTGTGTATATATGTAGTCTTCTACTTACACAATTGGGACTGGAACTTCCAAGCTAAGTGATGCAATTTTAAGTGAGTTATGCCTAATTCTATAAATTTTTTTGAGTGCAATTGTTAAGCGAATCCAGTTCCCCCATTGAAAATTAAATATATACATTAGCCAAGAAAAACAATTCATAGAAGCTAACCTAACCAGGAAACCTTCATATACTTGGGACCCCAAGCCTGGGCACATAACAGGGTCAGGACTATCCTAATCTCTGGAGGAAGAATATTGCAGGTATTGTGGCAGAAACGGCATGCTGACTTTCCCTGGCTGATGGGACCTGGACCGTGTCCATCCTACTGGACAGGACTGAACAGGTAGAAACAACTGGGAGAAGACAGTTCCCCCCCCCCAAAAAAAAAACCTGGGAGGAGCCCCTTAGAACAGATTCTCCATCTCTGATTTACTTTAAAAGTTGAGGAATCATATTTTATGATCCATGATTTATCATTCTCTGCCCTGGTTTAAAACAACTTTATTTTGTTAAATAAATTTTGCCTGTTAATCTGCTCATTCTCTCTTTGTTCCCTGCATCTCTTTTGCCTTTTGTAGACATCTAAAGGAGATCTATCACCCTTGCTAGATCCTCAAAGCAGTCATTTACTTTTCAAATCTGCCCAAAGACACAAGCAGTTATACTTGTTATCCACTCGTGACAATTCCAGTATAGATCTAGTTTCCATAGTTTTCTTTACTTTCTTTTGGCAATGGCTAAAGGTTGCCAAAAATCCACATTAAGCTTCTCAGAATCATGCATGAATTGGCAGCCGTAGGGATTGAAATTATTAATAAATAAATACATAGGTGAAATTTAAATGTTGACAGGTCAGGAAAAGCACTCTGGGATGGTGGATGGGTTAAGACAGGGAATAACTTGGATTTAAATACTTATTTATCCATTAAGCTTGCAGGATCACTCTCTTCCACAAAGCTTGCTCTACAGGGCTATTGCAAAAGTAGGAAACATCATAACTAGCTGTCCCATACCAAGTCAGACAATGTGCCTACATAGGCCAGTCATGTTTTTCCTGACCAGTGGCAGCTCTCCAGAGTTTCATACAGAGATGGGTGTTTATCATCCAGGGCTTGTAACTCAACATGCCAGAAGACTAAAACTGAGACTGAAACTATAACTTCCCATGTATCTTAGAGCAATAATCCATTCCTTATTTATGAGAGAAAAAGGGAGTGCTCGTTGCAAAAGAGAAAAAGGAACCCAGACTTTCCCCACTGACAGCCTCCAGATATAATGGACTGCAACTCTCAGAATTTCTAGCCAGCCCAGCCAAAGAGAATTACAGTCCAATACAATGAGCCAGTGGTTAGAGTGCAGTGGTTAGAGTGCAGTACTGCAGGCTACTTTTGCTGACTTCCGGCTGCTTGTAATTTGGCAGTTCAAACCTCACCAGGCTCACGGTTGACTCAACCATCCTTCTGAGGTGGGTAAAATGAGGACTCAGCTTGTTAGAAGCAATTTGCTGACTCTGTAAACTGCTTAGAGAGGGCTGTAAAGCACTGTAAAGTGTTATATAAGTCTAAGTGCTATTGCTATTGCTAATACCACTAAAGAATCCAGGCTGACGGGTGGGACAATCAGCTCAATGAAACACTGTTTATGGTTTTTAGCCACGGAATGTGACTTGATTGCTGGAAAAGGAGAAAAAGCAAAGGAGAGGGGAGGATCAGTTTGAATAACCCTGAATCAAAGCAGTTTGCACTGCAGGGACTTCTCAGTAAGGGCTCTACTCTTTCAGGAGTCTTTGCTTTGAAAAGTTATCACTGTAACTGATGTGTTGCCCTCTTTCTGCAGCCATGTTATTAATGTCTAAAAATGTTATGGCTCAGCCTCAGGGGGAAAATAATGGCTGAATTATAGTTCTGAATTATGGTTATATGTTATTGATGTTTTGTTTACCTTTTTATTATATCAGTGATTTAACTTCCTTATGCATAATGACTTCATTGATTTATTTGATTGCTAAGGCTGCCCAATCCGATCATGACTGTGGGCAGTGAACAATTTAAAAGGTTCAACCAATGTAAGAAGGGCAAATCAAAGATGATAAATGCGTGGAATGAGCAATACAGCATACAACCTGGACTCAGTTGTACATGAGACTCACCACACCCAAGTTCAAGTTTTGGAGGATACTCACCAGTGATGGAATTCAATTGTTTTTACTACCGATTCTGTGGATGTGGCAGGTAGGCGTGGCAGGGGAAGGATACTGTAAAATCTCCAGTCAGAGGTAGTATTTGCTGATTCTCCGAACTACTCAAAATTTCTGCTATCAGTTCTCCAGAACTGGTCAAAACCTGCTGAATCCCACCTCTGATACTCATGTGAGGTCAGTGTGGGCAGCCTTCACAAGCCACAAAGGCATTGATCTAATGGAAAGATGGTCAAGTTATCAGTCCTGAAGACCCTGTCCACTTCCTTGTGAGTTACAGATTCAAACTCATCCCAGCTAACCATATAGGACCTTTGCTTCTGTTATTACCTGGTAAGAATTTAGATCTGAATGAATCCAAGCAAGTTTGCAGATGATCCTATGGCTTTTCCCTCTCTAGCAGGGCACCTTTTAATGGACAGCTTCTCTGAACATGATAGGAGTAAAAAAAAATATGCTGCTTTACTATGCAATCCTAACATGGGGTCTTACTTGTATTTGGTTGGATTCACTCTTCATCTTTTTCTAATGAAACTCTAGGCCTATTTACTGCTGTTTTGTCTTCCAGAATTATTTGGAGAGCCAAGGACCACTCTAGGATGGATGTACTGGAAGAAGCCACAGAGGTCTTGGTTGAGACTCTGGAAAGAATGTGAGGGGGAAAGCAACAAAGATGATTAGGGGGCTGGAGGCTAAAATTTATGAAGAATGGTTGCAGGAATTGGTTATGTCTAGTCTAGTGAAAAGAAGGTCTAGGGGTGATCACTCTAATAGATTCTGTCTCCTTATGGGGGGCCACAGCATTGACAAGCCAAAAAGCAATTCAGTTATGGACCATGTTATCAGACCACCTGCTACCAAACCACTTTGTGGCTTCTCCCTAGACAAGACAAGACCCAGTTCTAATCTTCAGTGCCACGTTGGGCCCTTGATGATTTATGCAAGACTAGGATTGTCATGGTAGCCATCAACTCCTAAACTGTGCCAGATTGCAGGCCACTTGACTGCAGATTGAAGTCCTCCAAGAATTATCAGCTTTGAGGATCTTCTGTCAACCCTAGCAACTGAGTCAGGGATATCTCAATGTAGCAGGAAGGCCACAAGAACAGTGGGTAGAGTTCAACTAGAGGGACTCTCGTCCAGTGAGTGATCTGTAGGGAAGAGCCTCTGAAAGCTATTGAAGGTTCATGGATTTAAAAATTGCTAACCTATTCTCACCCTAATGTTTTAATGTTACTATTATCATTATTTGCTGTGTTGGAGGGACATGGAGATAGAATACAGGTAGTCCTAGATTTAGAGTACAGGTGTGCCTCAATTTACATTTTGGTGACCATTCAAAGTTACAATGGCACTGAAAATTTTTTTGACTTATGAGCATTTTTCACACTTACGACCGTTGTAGCATTCCTGTGATCACATGATCAAAATTCAGATGCTTGGCAACTGGCATGTATTTATGACAGTTGCAGTGTTCCAGGGTCCTCTGATCACCATTTACTATCTTCTGAGAAGTACAATCATGGGAGAAATCAGATTCACTTAATAACTCTGTTACTAACTTAACAACTACAGTGATTCACTTAACAATTGTGGCAAGAAAGGTTGTAAAATGAGACAAAACCCACTTATGAATTGTCTCACTTAGCAATATAAATTTTGGGCTCAATTATGGTTGTAAGTCAAGAACTACCTGTAGGGATATTTCAGTAGAAGATGAGAATGCTATCTTTTCGGATACTCAAACTTTTCTTGTACTGCAATAAAGAGTTCATTGGACCAAATAATCTCTGCAACTCTTCCAAATCTTCAGTGATTCTAGAAGCACAAACCAACCAACTCTTTGTCTTCTCTTCTCCTAGTAAACTCCCTCCTTAATTAATAATAATAATATCTTAACATTCTGCCAATACATAATTACTTCAACTCTCCTGAGGAACAGAAGAAGCCAAACCTCAAACTGCTCTTAATTTAGCTACAGGGAGCAGCTTGGACATTTTTCTGAAGAGGGAGAAGGAAGGAGGGAGAGAGGGAGAGATTTGAAAATCAAAGGAGGAAGGGTATCTCATCCTTTTCTTTAAAAACCCACTTTACATCAGAGAAAATACAGATTAGTCAGGTATTATAGCAATGACTTTTTTCCCTCCGGGGCAGTTTGTTCCTTTCTTCTCCCTTCTCTCAGAGCTTTTAAGATCACCACATTTCCGTGTCGATTTAGACCTTTTTCCAACTTGATGCCACCTCAGCATAGCTGAGATCACAAGAATGGCTGCTCCTTAGGGATGTTCATCGGAGGATCATTTTGTTCTGAAGTCCTAATTTGTGTTGTCAACTGTTTCATTAACAGCACGCAGAATGCCTTGTGCAAATCACATAGGAGAAAGGCTGCCAAGACTGAGGCAGTGCCTGTTGATTGCTCAGCTCTCACTACCATGAATTGTATTGTCAAGTGGGGTGGCTCTGCAATAGACTGAAGGCTTTCCCATTCAGTGGAGGACAGGACTCGGGGGTTCAATCCCCAGCATTTCCAAGTAGAGATGGAAAGACTCCTGCCAAAGCCTGGGAATGTGGTTGCTAGACAATGTGGCTCAGTGTCAGAGTTCCAAGTAACATTTATTTATTTATTTATTTATTTTATTTGTTTGTCAAGCATGCATGAGAAAACAAGTATAAGTATGAACATAACATATAAACATAAGTATAAACAGGTATAAGTATATGTATAATAAATGAATATGAAGAAATGGATAAATGGGAACAGCAGGACAGGGATGGTAGGCACGCTGGTGCACTTATGCACACCCCCTTACAGACCTCTTAGGAATAGAGTAAGGTCCACGGTAGACAGTTTAAGGTTAAAGTTTTGGGGGTTTGAGGATGTAACAACACAGTCAAGTAGTAAGTTCCAGGCATTGACCATTTGTGTTGCTGAAATATTTTCTGCAATCGAGTTTAGAGTGGTTTAACTTGAGTTTGTATCTATTGTTATTGTGTTGAAGCTGAAGTAGTCATTGACAGGTAGGACGCTGTAACAGACAATTTTGTGTACTAAGCTTAAATCAGACCATAGGCAGGGTAGTTCTAGGTTGGCCAGGTCCAAAATGTCAAGCTTGGTAGCATAAGGTATTCTAGACTGGAAATGTTGGACCTGGACAACCTAGAACTACCCTGCCTATAGTCTGATCTAAGCTTAGTACACACATACATATCCACATACTCACAGCAAACAAAACTCCAAGACAGGTAGATTCTTCAAAAAGAATAGTTTTATTTGATATGTCATATTAGCACAGGCTGGTGAAAACTGACTCTGAAAGTCCCCGTGGTTTCACCTAATTAAAAGTTAAAGTTTTTCCCCCTCCCCAATCAGTCACATAGTCCAATCATGGCGCTGTCTTTGCCTGGTGACATCACTCCTCCTTCCTCTGACCAGCTGTCAGAATGTCCTTGATTCCCAAGAGAAAACATTTTGTTTTGGCTACAAAACCCCAGCTATCTCTAATCCCTCCTCCCTACCCCTCAGGTCTCCTCAGGCAACACTGAAGCTCCAAGATGGCTTCAGTCAGGTCAGCTTCAGGGTTGACACTCAACTCTGTTCTGTTTGAAGTTTTCAGGGACTGTTGGATGATTCCTTATTTGTGGATCCTTGTGACTGGCAGTAAGCTTGGAGGAACTGAAGGAAGAGCCCCAACCAAGACAAGGGTCAGAGAAAATAAATCTTAGTCCAGCGCAAAATATACTTTGAGGGAAACGTCTCAAACATGACCCTACCTAATTCACTTGAACATAAAGGGAGGGAGAGGACAGGCACATTCAGACTTGCAAGATTCTGTTGTTATAATCTTATAATAAAAGTAGCATTAGCATTCATAACTTTGGTTTCCTAGTCTAGTTTACTTTGGAGGACTGACAATTACTCATATAGTCTATCACACATAGTGTGATTCAATGGTTTGAAGCAACATATCTGGGCTGTAAATACCCAAATGAACATTAGATGGCAGTAAAGAGTTAAAGTTTTCTGCATCTCTTGGTTACCAACTAATGGTTTTAAGTCAGTTAGACACTGGAAAACATACTTTTTGTGCTATTCTGAAATATCTACCATGGGGAAAAGATTTATCAAAATAATAGCCTTCCTATGTGGTTGGTCATAAGTCCTGTAAACCATGGTTGACAGTGTTGCTCTGTTACCACTGTGCCCACACCATGGATACCTTGCAGGCCTGCTGCAACCACGAGAGAATTCTAGTTTACAGTTTATGCATCCACTGATTTAGAAGGGCTTTCCCACCTTGATTGTTTGAAGATCTCTCAGGTCTCCAACTATCATCCAGCTAAAGTAGTCAATAGTCATGCTGGCCTGGAGTCTTGGGAATTGTAGTTCAAGATATCTGAAAGACATCAGGTTGCAAAGCTTTGAAGATAAAGTGTGTGTGTGTGTGTGTGTGTGTGTGTGTGTAACTTTTCATCATGTATTTACTTTGATCATAGATCAAATGCTAGGAGATAAACATAAATCTCCCTCTTTAGGGTTTTCTCAAGGTGGTTGGCATGCAGTTAACTAAACTCCCAACCCTCCCAGTTCTTTCTTGGTTTGTCCCTGCCTAGATCTTGCACCCATTATCCAGCTCACTCCCTAAGGCACCTCTAAGTTTCTCTCTTTTCTCTCTGGTATTTAAATGGATCCACGCCCAACTTCGCCCTTTTACTAATAATTGCACATACACAATTAATCAAATTCGACCAGAGCCTGTAAACCTTTTCTGAGAAAAGGCTATGTAATCCCGAGGACACAATGTCACCCAGTCTCAAGACGCCAAAAAAGATGGCTTAACAAGGAAGACTCTTTATTCCCCAAAGGCATCCTGGTTATTACTGGAACTGGGGAGCCTGTAGAGAAAGACAATGGGATAAGAAAAATGGAGAGAGGAACACCTTATTTTTATTTTTAGCAATATTCTTTTTCCACTGCCTTCTGATAATTCCCTCATGTTTGTAATTAAGCTGTCCTCTTGTAATCTGGTTTCTGCTTATCTCTGTTTCCTCTCAGAAATAAATGGCATTTATAAAACCTTCTCTGTTGAGTAGAGAAATCTATTATGGAATAACCTCTCCACTGCTTTCTCTTCAACAAAAGTAGTTTGGCCACAGATACCTATTCTTTGGTGCATCCTTTTTTGGAATGCTACCTTAAGAGTAATTGATCTAACACACAGCAGGAAAAGTATTGATGTGAACAAGCAGCCAGCCCTGATGGTTGAAGGGCAAGAGCATCCAGCTAGGAGCTGCTGAAGGGCAGAATAATGTGTGCCAGTCAGCCTGCTGGGCACGCCTAAACTAGCCTGTTGAAAAAGAGCATCCTATTGCTTGAGTTGAAATAAGATGTATCCTTTTGTCTTATCCGCATTGATGTAGTGAGGGAGAGAGAACTATTTTGAACTTTGCTCCAGGAAATAAACAAATCTTTGCCAGCCTTTTGGGACCATTTATTTAGTAAGCACATTTATATGCCCACCCAACTGATGCTCCAGGCAGCTTAAATAACTAAATTATTAAGTAAATTACTTCTTGTCCATTGCAAAATGTCCCTTCTTCCTCTCAATTCGTTTCTGACCCTAATGTGCTGTTTTTGACTTAAGATGTCAGGCGCTACTTTCTTCCAAGCAAGTCTAATCAAGTTCTAGCATGTGTTCAAGACTTTCTCCATCAGAGGAGAGGAATGTGGAAAGGAGAGACATGGTCTTCTCAGCAATGGCACCCAGCAATGGGATTCCCTTCCCAGGAGATTACGCATCACTGAACCTGACATCACTTTGACAAGTAATGAAATCTTTTGCATTTTTGAGATGGTTTAGATTTGTTTTCATCCATTTTTATTAGCCAAGCTTGCAACTGGTGGTTGATTTATACATTCTTAGTGTTTCTACTTATGGAAGGTGTCATGATGATTTTAATAGCATTGTAAAGCACTCCAATAATCCATAGAATGCAATTCTAATGTTTTTAGTAAGCTGTTTAGGAACTTTTATTTATTTAGGGAAAGAGCTCTATATCTTTCATGCATTCCTATCTGAGTAAAGTGTAAAATATGGCATACATACTTTCAGATACAGGCCATTTAACAAGAACTATTGTAAATGCATAGACTGCAATTTACATGTTCTCAGAGCGTATACAAACCTCAGCTATTTCAATCATTTTTTTTTATAACCTCTTCAATCCTGATACATTAAATCCAAAGAAAAATATAGTGAAATTATTTGCCTGATTTAAAAACAAAGGGAAGAAGAAATATTCTGATCATGGATACTGTTGCATTGTAACCATAACTGAAGTTATTGTTCTACCATGACTGTAATGAAGTCTACTTTTTTCCTCTTTTTAATATTAAACCTACTTCCTTTGGAATAAGGAATTGTGGTTGGTTGCACAGTCAGACAAATGTTTAAACTGGATTTATCTGTCTGTTGAGTTCCCAAGGACCTGGGATAGGTAGATTTTGTGGGGGGTTTTTGCAGGTATTCCGATGCAACATTGTTGCTACTTTGTCATGCCGTTGTTTGTAGTCTGTGCAGTCTTCCTGCAGAGCTAACTAGGTAGTTCACTGTTTCTTCAGTTTTTTTGTAGACATGGAATTTGCTATCTGTTTCCATCTTCTCAATTCTAGCTTTATATGAATTTTTCTTAACACTTGGTCTTGTGCAGCGAAAATTAACCTCTCTAACTATTTTTTTCAATTTTCTTATTCTTAACCATTGCCAGCCCTTGTTGTTACATATCTGCTTTTCCTGCTACTTTTTTAATGCACTGTCCATGTAATACTTTACTTTGTCATGTCTCTTTTCTATTTTTCAGTTGGCCTTTCTCGTAAGCCAATTTGGTCTCTCCAGTGTTCAGTAAGCCTTCATGAATGTACTAGCTTCAATGCATTTTCTTCCTTCAGATGTTCTTCCAATGCTCTTTTGTCTTCTTCACCTCTCTGGCACACTTGCAAACATTCCACATCCCGATGTACCTGTTCAGGTGGTTGCTCTTCAAACTGTACGATGCTCTTTTTTTAAAAAAAAATGAAGAAAGGATGGTGTCATCATCAGCCTAAGCAGAGGACCACGCGCAGTTCTCCCTCACATCATATTTTGATGTTTGGGGGGGGGGGATTGAGAGNGGGGGGGGGGGATTGAGAGCTAGAGAAACACTGCTGCAGTTCTTTTGTTACTCCTCATGTAGACTTATTATTTTCCAGCTGTTTTCAATCAATTCCCAGAATCTCCATCCAGCTTAATCAAAACATACTGGGAATTGATGTCCAATATATTTAAAGGTGGAAGGAGATTGTGTTATAATTGTGAGTCATCAGAAGAGCCTATTGTCCTGCTAAAGGTCACTGTGAAATCCCTGAATGGATCTGGAGCTATTTTCTAACACACCCCTCTTCACAAATTGCAGGCAAAATCATGGACGTGAAATGATTGTGAAACTGAAGGAGACTAGCAGATGACCAGACAGAGAATTTAGCAGCAGAGCCTCTGGAGTCAGAGCTGTTCTCGGAGGAGACAAGATCAAGAGGTTACCTGAGGCGATGGATGTGTTTGGGAGATGTTCCAAAGGCGGAGGTTGAAGTAGACGGAAGTTATGAGGAGACAGGCGGTTGGGCCAGGCAGATTCTCCACAGGCGTGTTGAAATCCTGAAGGAGCAGGCTGAACATTTTGTCAGAGAGGAAGAAATCAAGCCAAGCCCTAAGGAGGACCAAAACTACTGGAAGATGTGATAACTGGATTTCCTGATTTTTTTTTTTTAAACACATTAATATTCCAAAACATCTACATCTAAAAAGCTACACACAACATTCACCATATAAATACCACACACAGAATAGCCAAAAGCACACAGAGAATTTCCCTGAGGCCATGAGTCTGAAAGCTCGGAAGACAAGCCTCTGGTCGTGATAAACCACCCAGATTGGATCCTGCAAATGCAGGATTTTTTTAAAAAAATAATAATAACTTTTATTGAATAAAAACATTAAAAACAATTGAACACAGTGCAGCTTTCTTGGCCATCATTTTGGCCATATAGGCTATAGTATAGGAATACATATAACAGTTAATTTCCTTTTCCCCTTATGTTAGTATAGTACTAGCTGCATATTATTTCTATTTACATTTATATACATTTATATACAACTATATACTTATTTACAACCATCTTTTATACTCATGTATTCCTATCATCTCATATTTATCCATTATATCCCATTCTTGCTGGTTTATAAAACTTTAGTTTTCATAAAGTGTCAACCCTTTCTTCCTTTTTCCTTGACTCTGTCCATTGATACATTTTACTCCAGACTTCATAATACTCTGTCTCACCCTTATCTTTGATTTCTAAAGTTAGTCTGTCCATCTCAGCACAGACTAATATTTTCCTTATGATTTCACTTTCTGTAGGGGTATCTTCATTCTTCCAGTTTTGGGCATACTCCAATCTTGCAGCTGCTATTGTATGTATCATTAAATATATTGTTCCTTTCTGCAATTGCAGGATTGATCACCTCTCTTTCACGGAAATCCAGTGTTCTGACCCAAGCCTTGTTCAAATCAAACAAACACAAATTGTTCATAAAAGCAGACCCCTTTTAATGTGATGCTGTGAATTCTGTGCATTCACAGCCAAGAGTCATTTCAAACTAATTGTCCCAGATAAGAGCAAGCCCATCCAAGGTTGCGAAAGGCTGCCAAGAACAAAAGACTAATTGCAGATAAATATCCCAAGCCAGAAGTTTCAAAAAAACCAAACTGGAGAAAGCAGGGCTTCAACGAGAACTCTGAGCATAAAGAACTTATTTGCTTCCTGCAAAGAAGTCAACCCCGAAGGTTGGCTTTCATCCCTTATGGGAGGGGCCATCATCTTCCAGCCTTACTCCTGAGTCACCCTTGCTGCTTCAGCTGCTCTTTCCTTCAAGCAGCCCTGTGCAAACGCATACTGAGCACAGGCTCCCCGGGATCCTCTTCGTCACTGCTGCCAGTATCCACAGTCTCCGAAGGCAGCACCCCACTCTTTGATAGTCCTGGCCCCATCCCTGCATCACACACAGGCCCCTCGTCCAAGTCCTCACTCTCATAAACCTCAGCCATCCACACCTGCTGTTGGCAAACCACAACATCCAGTCAGGACAAGGATGCTAGAAAAGCAGGGCCCTACCCCGACTCTTCTCTGCATTGTTCCCCTAACTAATTCTCTACCCTGAAGCTATTGTTTGCCTCTTGGGACGAAACATACCAGAAAGGAAAAGAGTTAACACACTGCTGATTGGCTAGCCCTTGTCAGAATCATTAAGTCACCCTTCCCTTCTTGGAGCAGATTTTCAAATGGATTAGCTGACCTTGGATAATCTAAAAAAGCTACGCACTGTCAAACCTAATTAGGACTTGGAGGAGAGACCGACAGGAGACCCAGGGCTGTAGGCTACACTAGAAAGTTTAAAAAAACAACAACAACCTGGATGAAAGCAATGGGAAGCAACTTCTTTCACATTTCGATGAAAAGTATATGGAGATTTCCAGAAGTCACCTGGGATTGAACTTGACTCAAAGGAGGTTTTATATTTTAACTTTGCAGTGTTGTTAAGATTGCTTCGGTTCAGTAACAAGCAAAAGGCATAAACACAAAATAATATCCAAGATTAAAGTTGCTAAATTTGAAGAAAATGAGGAAAGGGTTATTCCAAAGCAGGAGCAAAGAGGAAGAAGCCACTCACATTCAGTTCCGGGGAGTTTGGCGAAACATGCAAACACAATTGCAATGTTCTACCTGTCAATGAATGCTTGAGCTTCAACCATAACAACACAAGAGCACACAATAGATACAAACTCAAGGCTAACCACACCAAACTTGACTGCAGGAAGTACGACTTCAACAACAGAGTGGTCAATGTCTGGAATACTCTACCTGACTCTGTGGTTTCTTCCCCAAACCCCAAAAACTTTAACCTTAGACTTTCTACAATTGACTTCACCCCTTTTCTAAGAGATCTGTAGGGGGCGTGCATAAGCACACCAATGTGCCCTGTCCTTTCTTTTTATTTTTCTTATATGTATCCATTTCATGTATTCATAAACTATGTTTATAGTTATACCTATTATCTCATAAGCGATTGACAAATCAAATTAGCAAATAAATAAATAAATAAACAAACAAACAAACAAACAAATAAATAAATAAATAAGCAATCCATTACCCCATTTGTCCCTGCGTGCATAAGGAGCCTCTGTGGCATAGTGGTTAGACTACAGTACTGCAAGCTACTTAACAGTTCAAATCCCACCCAGCTCAAGATTGACTCAGCCTTCCATCCTTCCGAGGTGGGTAAAATGAGGACCCAGATTGTTGGGGTCAAGAGGCTGACTCTGTAAACTACTTAGAGAGAGTTTTAAAGCACTGTAACCAGTGCATAAGTCTAAGTGCTATTGCTATTACTATAAGGCTAAAAAGGGTGTTAGGGGATGCTGGCAAATTCCCCCCATTTCTTGGATGTTTGAAAAAGTCTTGACATATAGGTAGTCCTCGATTTACAACAGTTCACTAAGTAACCATTCAAAGTTACAACAGCACTGAAAAAAGTGACTTATGGCCGTTTTTCGCACTTACGAATGTTACTGCATCCCCATGGTCACCTGATCAAAATTCAGACACTTGGCAAATGACTCATATTTATGACAGTTGCAGTGTCCCAGGATCATGTGATCCCCTGTTGCGACCTTCTGACGGCAAGGTCAGTGGGGAAGCCAGATTCACTTAACAACCATGTTACTAACTTGACAACTGCGGGGATTCACTTATCAAACATGGCAAGAAAGATTACAAAATGGGGCAAAATTCTCACTTAGCAACAGAAATTTTGGGTGGTCGTAAGTCAAAGATCACCTGTATTTAGGTGATGAATACAGGTGAATCATGTGAATCATATGCATGTATGGTTGAACATGCTAATAGTTCTCTCTCCAATCAGGAAGACCAGCAAGGCAGACAGATTCCCAGATCTTGGATACAGCTGTCAGCTCCCATGCATAAAGATCTTTTAAAGGAATTGGTCATCATTCCTTTAAATCAGGGATATCAAACTCAAGGCCCGCGGGCAGAATCTGGCCCACGGGGCGCTTAGATCTGGCCCGTGAGGCCACCCTGGAAAGAACAAAGGACCAGCCTGCAGTGCCTCTGCCAATGAAAACAGAGCTCGGTTTTCAACTGCAATGGCCTCAGTGGTGGGATTCAACCAGTGTTACTACCAGTTCAGTGACCATGTTTTGCATGCACATGCTCACCTCACATGCACGCACACCAGATGCACATTGCGCGCATGTGTAAAAAAAGCTTTAGCTGTGCCATCCAGACAGCTGAAAAGTGCTGCGCGCAGGTGTGCAGCATTTGGAAAGCCACTTTTTTCCTGGTTTTTCAACCTCAGCTGTGCCGCGCAAAGCAGCTGAGGTTAAAAAAGCAGGAAATAAAGGTCAGGTAAGAGCCCAGGCAGGTGGGTGGGACAACAAGCAGACACAGAACTGGTTTGGTGTCTGCTGCTCTTCAGAGCTATTGGTTCTATAGAGCCAGGCAGAACCAGTAGCATCCCACCCCTGGATGGCCTCCTACAATCCTCTACCAGTGAAAACGGAGCTCGGGGGGGTCTCACACAGGTTCACTGGCGGAGTGCTCAAGCCACCACAGGTGCCCCCAACACAAGTGATGTCTATCTGGCTACCCCCACGGCTACACCCCCCTTCCCAAGGTCAAACACAACCCTGACGCAGCCCTCTATGTTAAGTCGAGTTTGCCCCCCTACTTTAATTAAATAAATAAATATGGTTGGAGTGGATAAGGATGACAACATGTGTATGATAAGATCGTCACACAAATGTCCCCACTTATATACCGGTAGTCCTTGACTTGCGACCACCAGTTTAGTGAATGTTCAAAGTTATGACACTGAAAAAAGGTTACTTATGAGTGGTTCTCCTCACACTTATGACTGTCATAGCATCCCCATGATACATGATAAAAATCCAGGTGCTTTGAAACCAGCATGTATCTATAATGGCTACAATGTCCCAGGGTCATATGGTTGTCATTACATATCTGCCCAGTTGGCTTCTGACAAGAAAAGTCAGTGGGGAAGATGGATTCACTTAACGACTGTATGATTCACTTAACAGCAATGATTCACTTAACTGTGCCAAGAAAGGTGGTAAAATTGGAGTGACTCACTTAACATCCATCTTGCTTGGCAGTGGAAATTCTGATCCTGGTTGGAGCCATAACTCAAAGAGTTCTTGTGTTTGCATCTGGCATTCGGTAACAAACACATAATGGCTGTCTTTCTGCAATGACATCATCATAACATGTCATTATTTTGGCCCCATTACCATTTGCTCTAGAACCACTGGACCTGTTGAGTTAAGAAAAACTTCACAGAAAAGAAATTATTGAAGGATTGGAAAGAAGAAACATCAAAGGCACCATGCAATAGGCACTAAGTGGTTTCCAATTTCTTTATACCAAAATTTGTCCTCTTCTTGCAGAAGCGTGATGACTTTGTCACAATCAAGTAAATCTGGTTAACTGATGCTATCAAATGGCAGCAGTGTTTCTAGTCCTCATTTTATACTAGGGGGGTTATTTCACATTGTTTTGCAGATTTTTTTTCCCACCCCGAAAAGCTTTTGTCACAATTATTACTTTCCTGCTTATTCTAAAATAACCAGAATTCCCCTTTTTCAGTTTGGATTGTATTTTTTTTTTTAGTATTTGTTTGATTTTTCAATCGCTTACAAGATACAGGTATAAGAATAAATATAGTTTTGAATACATGAGATTCTTATAAGAAAAATAAAAAACAATAGGACAGGGACGGTAGGCACGATTGGTGCACTTATGCACACCCCCTACAGACTTCTTAGGAAGGGAGTGAGGTCAATAGTAGACAGTCTAAGATTAAAGTTTTTGGGGTTTGGGGAAGAAACCACAGAGTCAGGTAAAGTATTGCAAACAAAATTGCCACTCTGTTGCTGAAGTCGTATTTTCTGCAGTCAAGTTTGGTGCGGTGAACTTGAGTTTGTATCTATTGTGTGCTCTTGTATTGTTATAACTGAAGCTGAAGTATTCATTTGCAGGTAGGACATTGCAATGTATGATTTTTATATACTAAGGTCGGACCAAAGGCAGTGTAGTTCTAGGTTGTCTAGGGCTAGAGTTTCAAGTCTGGTGGCATAAGGTATTCTGCAATGAGTAGAGGAGCGGAGAACTCTTCTTGTGAAATATTTCTGGACTTTTTCAGTTGGTTAATATAAGATACATGATATGGGTTCCAGACTGATGAGCTGTATTCGAGTATTGGTCTAGCAAATGTTTTGTATGCCTCTAGTTAGTAGTGTGATATTACCAGAGAAGAAGCTACGTAGGATTAGATTAACAACTCTTAATGCCTTTTTGTGATGTAGTTAAAGTGGGCTCTAGCACTTAGATCATTAGAGATGAGTATTCCAAGGTCCTTGACAAAGTTTGGATTTCAACAAGGTCTTGACAATTTAGCTTGTTATTTATTTTCTGATTTTTTCTGCCAATATGTAAGACAGAGCATTTATTTGTTGAGATTTGAAGTCACTTATGAGATTTGTCACTATAGTGCAGTGGTGGCTAACCTTTTGGGGCTCCTGTGCCAAAAATTGCTCACTCACGCTCGCATGCCAGCACCCAGAAAGCAATGCGTGCGCGCCCCCTTGTTCCCTGCACATGCATGCACAATCCCATCCCCTTACCTGCATTGCACCCACAGCTGATTTTCGGCCGATTTGAGGCCTTTTTCAGCCTCCCAGAGGCTTGAAAAAAGCCTCTGCAGGCTTTGCAGGTGAATAATAGATCCATTTCATCACTTTCCGGTATTACAGGAAGTGACAAAATGGACCTATATTACCCTGCAAAGCTTGCAAGAAGCTTTTTTTAAGCCTCTGGGAGGCCAAAAAAGGCCTCAAACCAGCTGAAAAATTCAGCTGAGAGGCACATGAATCCACAGTGAGGTAAGTATGCCTGTGGCTTGCGTGACAGCACAAATGGCTTTGCGCGCCATCACAGCTATAGTGCAAGGATCTTCAAACTTGGCAAGTTTAAGACTTGGTGGACTTCAATTCCTCCCAGAATTCCTGAGCTAACATGACTGGAGGAGGGATTCTGGGAGTTGAAGTTCACAAGTCTTAAAGCTGTCAAGTCCTCTGCTATAGTGCTTGACATTCAATATGGAATTCTGTTTGCACAGAATCATAACCTATCATAAGATTGTAGGTTGTTCCATTCCATTGCTTCAAATGTGAATTTCCAAAGGCAAAAGATGCCTTTTTGTGAATTTGCATCGCATTATCTTTCTTCGTTGATTTTTACTATATTCAGTTTTCCAATGCTGCAAAAGATCTGGTGCAACCAGCTTCAGCTGCTCCCTCTGCATCCTTTATCACACTTCCATAGTTTGCTCACTGCTTCCTTTCTTCTGCCTTCACACAACCGATCCCCAACGGTTGAAACTAAATCCACTCTCCAGTAATTGAGTTTCCCCATAAGTGTTCCTACCTACATTTTCTCTTCTTGCTTGCAGGGCTGTTTTGTCAAAAACCTCGTCGGAGTCTAAGCACATCATTTCCACCACTCTAGACCTGCCAGCTCTTATGCTCACATCCTTGATGGAATTTATCAGATTGTTTAAAATTCTCTGTCCTATTAGAAACTAACACAGCATCTCCTTGAATGGCCTCTGCTCCTTCAGATGACCTTTCCAGGGATTATTCCCATTCTCCCTTCAGATCATAAACTCTCAGTAGCAGCTTGTTCTAGCAAGGGGGAAATTGATGATGGATCCACTTTGTTCTTATACAGACTCAACCTCACACTTCCCTAATTAATAGCAACATCATTTAGATTTATATACCACTTCATGGTGCTTTCCAGTACTCTCTAAGTGGTTTATGGAGCCAGCATGTTGCTTCCAACAATCTGGGTCCTCATTTTTCTCAGCTCGGAAGAATGGAAGGCTGAGTCAACCTTGAGCAGGTCAGGATCGAACTCTTGACAGTGGGCAGAGTTAGTCTGCAATATTGCATTCTAACCACTGTGCCACCACAGCTCCTTAATTAAGGCAGAAACATGGCAAGGAGCTATTTTTATATGTCGTGTCTTCTTGATATTGTCTTTTTTCTCATCTCCAGCTCATAATGGAAGCACCTTAAAATAATATTTGGCTGTTTCAGCTTTAAAGTAGTATTTTCCATTTTCTCCTGACACAATTTTCAGTGTGAATATAATCTAGCAGCTTCATCGACAATGTGGTTGATGATGTGGTCAAGGGACCGGCCAGCTCGTATTGGCTGCTGCAGTTGCATCTTATTTCTTGCAATCATCGTGCATTGCACTTCATGGACACATTCCCTCAATAATTGGCTTTGGGGCTTCTACAGAGATGTCTGCCTGCAAAATACCTGAATAGCATTTTCCAAGATGTTTATCATGACTTATGAGAGAATCTTCTATATATAGGTTTAGAAGTATTTTAAAAGAGGACTAGATCCATGTAAAGAATGTTGTGTAGAAATTCAAATAAACATGGCCATGGAAAATGACAATCCTATTGCTATCACAGTACTTTCCCTTCCCAAGTTTGTTTTTGAACCAAACTTACAAGAAGTTAGACTGAATGATGATGCTTGCTTAAGCCCCTGTCACACAGCACCAACGGATGGAAAGAGGATGTAAAATGGAGAGAAACACTTGCCATCCGTTATACAGTGATGCCATGCCTTTCTGACTCACTGCGGTCCATTTTTTTTCATACGTCTCGTATCCTTGTCAGCATCTGTCTCTGTATTATTTCATCCCGCTACAAAAAGTTTTGAGCTGCAAATCAAACTTTTTTGAGAGCGGACAAATGTATCCAACGCGTCCGTTAGACATCCGCTATGCACATGGGGAAACATCCGATTAGACGTCCCGTCGTCATCCGTTGAGCTGCCCGTAAACCTAGGTTCTGCTTAGGCATCCGCTGCGGCATCTGCTTGCAACTCGGCAATCCCGCTCTTCCAGCGGAGAAACGGACACAGGGAGGAAGCAAAAAGGACGGGAACGGACATGACAGTATGTTAGTAGCACGGACGGAGAAAGGATGAAGCGGATGCAGCTTCGGCACTACAAAAGCATTAAAACGGAAAAAAGTTAGCGTATAGGGGAGTATCATGCAGATAATTTAGGATGTCTAGAGGATGCAAAAGGACACCTGTACGGAAAAGCGCTATATTTTCTAGTAAAAAAGGGGGAGGACTCAACGTGGATCTCACCTTCAGTCGCAGCACCTGCGCTGCTGTGTCAAGACCTCGTTCAGTTCATCTGGATCTTGCTCTTCAGCAAAAGGCATCAGTTCAATCTACACATAGGATAACACAACACTCTTTTGGTAAGCCACCATCGTTCTAACAACGAGTGCGAAAACGCATCTAGCAGGGCTACTTTACATATTAGTTCTAATGCGCGAAGAAAAGGATGGCGTCCAAGAGAAGTGTGTCGTGAGCTCGCGGAGAAGATGGACTGATGCAGACAGAAGAGAGCAGAGTAACGGATGGTTAAACAGGCTGATGGTGGAGTGAGTGACGAGACCGTGACATTCACGAGAAGCGGCTATGATGGATGCATACTTCAGCGGTTCAGAGTTGTAGGCATGTCTTGAACAAGTTGTGCGAGGCGAAGCTGAGACCCGCAGGTTGAGCGAAGAAGCTGTGCAATGCACTGGTCCAGCCCAGTCCTGGACGACCTGGACTGAGGTGGCACTGAGCTCTAGCGGCACGAGTGGCCTCGGACGTGAGTAATGAGCGTACGACGTGCAGCGAGGGGAGGCATGTAGTCGGCTGGAGGGTGCCCACGAGTACCCATCAGGCATATGTGGTCAGGAAATGAGCGTTAGGAGCTAGATATCGATTGAAGGAAGGTACCTGGCCAGGAGCGCTCCGTGCATGCCGATGAAGAAGGTCTGGAAGATAAGCAGTTGCCGGACAGTCCAGGTAGTGAAGCGAGAGAGAGGACAGATAGAGATACAGTCCCGATAGATCGTGTGGTAGTGGGAACGTCCACTGACGCGGTGGAAGCTACATAAATAGGATAGCGACAGTGGCCTGCTAAGAGACGTACCAGTGCCAAGTCGGGGGGTCCCACTTATTTCAACTGACAAGGAATGCTCTCTTGAGCATTCATTCTCATTCTGGCTCAAGTGGTTGATGATGTTGCTGGCGTAACAATGTTTCATGCGTACATCGAGTCGGCGTTAGTATGACGCTCTGCTATCAGATGCCAGAGGTATACGTCAAAGCGCAGGTCCATGCTCAAGGAGGGGGCGTGGATGCGCAACTCATCATGTCCGGATATGCCTGATCCACTGCGGCAACGCACACAAGATGTGCCCTACTTCATCATGGTGGGAATGACGCCTCTTCCTGCAGAACCTACTCAATGTAAGCTAACTACCGTTTCAGATTGCTCACGCGCGTGAGAGAGGATCGTTCAGCTCCAGGCGTGTGCCAGGGCAAGGGGGGTGGTGGAGAAGGCGCTTGTGGGCATCCGTGGCCAACAGTGTTCCAGGTACTAGCTCAGTACGCACCATTAGTACAGGCATGTACGCGGACGGCACAGCTGAGAGGGTTACGTGGCAAGCTTGGACATTGTCTATGTTCTGCAGATCACGATAGTGGTGATGGACGCTAAGATAAGGGTACCTTAAGGCAGTGATCGGACTTGGCTATTGACATCTCTGTCATCTTCGATGCGCAGGTCTAGCCGTAGGGAGGAGTATGTGCAGCAAATCAGATTGGCAGGTACAGCAGGTAGCAATGGGGATCCATGGAGCCGTGCGTGAATGGAGGCAAGGCGCTGAAACGCTTGATAGATACATGGGTGGAGTGGTGCAATGCCCCAACAAGGAGGCTTCTTATGATGAGAGGGAAGAGAGCAGCGATCTAACTCGGTCTGAAAACACTGGTGCTCAAGTCTCTAGCAGGCTGGAGACCAGTGGAGTGGCAAGACAGGATGATAGATGCTTATTGGAATGGCTTCGCTCAGCATGCCTGCTCAATTCACACTGGATGGAGACTTGTGCCATGTATGGTTTTGAGAGATGATGCGCTGAAACGTATCTTAGTGTAAGGCTTGAACGGGCAATGTTAATAGAGGTTGTGTTTTATGTTGAAATGGATGTGGAGAATGATTATTAAATTCATTATTTAGATAATCAAGGGCCTAGGTTGGTTGGCAAGCTGGAGATGGCGAGATTGAATACCATTACAGATTCGCACTATGGCTTGCAACTGGAGGGTTTTGATCTATCCACAGCTATTCACCATCCCACAGGGTATCCTGCCATAATCCCGACAGCTCAGCTTATAACCTACATGTTTCAAGGTATCCCTGCCGCATGGCCACGTCAGCTATTACCAGGCCGCTCAAAGGTATCTGCCTTTACCCATCCAGGGTAATCACCTGCCAAAGTCGCCGACAGCATGACATATAGCTCATTATCAGAGTGTGATGGGGATACGCAAAGGTATCCTCGGCCTCGATGCTTTCGAACCAGTGTATCCCTGCCGCAGTCCCAACAGACTAGTTTGACCACATATCCAAGGAGGTGTGCCGCCGGCATCCGGCAACTGCTATCGGTAACGCGCACATCAACAGAGCAAGGTGAGACGAGGGCTTAAACCGATCTTCTAAGATTTCCCACAGAACTTTATTAGTCGGCTAAGAAGAATGAGCAAGGTGTGAAGCAGCAAAGAAAGATCTTTATGTTATCAATACGCAAATTGTTGATTAAGAGAAGCAAAATTAGCTCGCAACGGAATCGTGAGTGTCACAAAGCAGATTAGCATAAACCAAGGTAGCAAACCACAGGTCACAGATTGTGGTCACTGTCTGCAGTATCTCAGTCAGCTCTCGAGGCGTGCGCCAGTAGTCTACAGGGGATGACAGGGTCGAAGGTGCTAGTGGAGGTGGCTGCTGCCCTGAGAGGGTAGCGTGATGTCTTGAGGTGCCAATTCGGGGTGCCTGCACATTAGAGGGACAAAGGGGGATGGTGAGTTGGAGAGCGAAGCTCTCCATGAGAAGCTGGCTCAAGCAGATCCTCAGGGTTGAGAGCCCTTTCGCTCGTCAGGATGGGTGTCAGTCGCCAAGACTGTTGACAAGTATGTTCTGAGCCTGGGCTGAGCTTGTGGGGTGGAGGAAGGAGAAAGGTGTAGTGGGGGCTTCTGGTCTGCAGGTTGAGAGTCGAGGTGAGGCATGGGTGGCTATCTGACAGTGGTGGTAGGGGTGGCACTTGTGCACGTCCAGGTGGCAGATCAGTGGCGGTCGTGGTGAGGCATCTTGGTGGCACTATGGTGGCAATCGGTGGCTATCAGGGTGGGGATCCGTAGTGGCGTAGATGGTACGACCCGTGTGCTGAGGCTGACTGTGGACATATCGGGCTGCCTGGGTCGCTGCTGAGAGGGTGCCTGGGAGGCCTGTTGGTAAGGGTGAAGGGCCATGTGGAAAGCCCTTGGAAGGGGCAGTGAATCTCACCTGGCGGTGGGGAGGATGATGGGTGGTTGGACGGGTGCATATGACAGCACTGGGGTCTGGAGGTGTTTGACAGAGAAGGACCATGTGATCTGTCACATTGATACACTCTCATTTCGTAGGACTTAACTGCATGAAGTGTGTATATCAGGACATGTCGCGAACGGAAGGGTCAGTTGGTTGACTAGGTGAAGGGAGATGGGCTTTGCGGTCTTTGAGGATGGTAATGTTGCGTTGTACCAGCTAATGGACGAGGAGAATCGACGCTGCTTTAATGCGGTCGTGCCTGGATTCCACTAGGCGAGTTGTGGCTCTGCCGCCTTCCTGTCTGGCTCTCTGGCCTTCTGTGAGGGTGGAGCTGGGGGTAGAGTGGCAGGGTTAGGTGCTGGGTGGGCTGCCGTGCTTGTCCTCCTTATCTCTTACGCACGGTAGCACGCCAAGGGGAAGTCTCTCGCAGCATGCTCACCATGGTTAAACAATCAGCTATGGATCTGCGGGGATTCTCCGCCGTGCACAGCTACCAGCTACAGAAAAACTGCCTAAGAGACAGGGAGCCTAACTCTCTGCGGAAGATGGACTGAGGCTCTCGAGTGGGTCTCCGAGAGAGAGAGGGGTCAGTGAGAGGTGGCTGGTCTGCTGTTCTGCCCAGATGGGTGAGGAGCCTGACCCTCTGCAGGAAAGCTAGCACCCTGAGCCTATGATGTAGGCTTCTCTGTGTCTCGCGTCAGCTTAACCGGATTGGGTGCAGCAGCCTCTTGAGGTGTCAGCTTCCGAACACTGGTTGGCATGTGTTCCAACCCAGCCGAGGAGCACCTCCGAAGTGTTAGGCCGCGGTCTTCCGCTCTCTCTCGCAAGCAGCCTGCTTCTGTTTGGTGTTCTCGGATAGAGCTGTGTCCTTCGCCCTATACGATACTAGGTTCTGCCTCAGCGCATTCGAGCTGAGGGGGTCACGCATCATCCCTGATGTCTCTCTCGAGTGGAGTATACGTTGGGCGTTCGCTCTCCACGGGTTCATGGCATATCCTCTTCCATCTCGCTCTGAAGGGCCTTCGGAGCTTTAGGGCTGACTCCAGACCTACGACAAGCAGCCAAACGACACGAGCACAGAGGAACGAAACAGGACCAAGCAGTCACGCAGGCGAAGGAATCAGGACACCGTAGACAGACAATGCAGGACCAGGACAGTACCAGAGCAGCAGCACGCTGCAGGGACGTCACGAGACAGAGCAGCAAGCCTCAGCGACGCAAGGGAGCAACCAGCAGAAAAGCCACACCAGAGAGCAAGCGCGCAAGCAGGAAGCCCCAGCAAGAAGCAGAGTCAGTGGCTAGGGGGTTGGGATGGTGCGCCCTGTCCTTCTTGCCAGGGCTTGGCAAGCAGATGGCAGCTTGGGCTCTCTTCTTCCCCGTGGTTGTTGGCTGGCTGGAGCTGTGTCTGGCAGCAGGTCTGTTCCCTCTGAATGGTGACCTGCTTGGAGCTGCAGTCCTTTTATATCTCGCTAGTAGGCTGATGTCACTGCATCCTCGCAGTATGCGGCAGTGGAATTGCTTTGCATACGCTGTAGCAGGTCCTGCTAGCGTCATTCGCCGCGTCTGCGCTAAACCAGGTTCATGCGACGCTTGGCGATCCGCTCTAGGATCCACTCATTTCCGCTGGTGCGTCCGTCCCGCTTGCTATGCTGACCCCCGGAAGGCCCTGGCGGATGTGCCATCCGCATTCATCTGCTTCCATCCGCCATCTGCTTAACATCCTCGCTCATCCTCCCCACGTCATCTCCTTTGCCATTGTTGTCCGGCTCTGCTTTATGCAAATTCGTGACTTCCTTTTGAGAGCGGATAACAACGGATGGAACATTTTCTCGTCCGCTGTGTCCTTTTTACATTCGTTTTGCATCCGTCGTTCTATGTGACAGGCCCTTTAGATCAGTCAGTTAATTTCATGGATAACCTTTGTCTTCCCAGTCTAACCATAACTCCACAGTGCTTCCTAGAAATTGGAAAAGTTTAGCACTATGCACAGCTGGATAACCTATATATTAATGCATATACCCCTATTTCAAACTTGACTTCTCTCCCCATCATACCATCTTCTTTCCTATTTCATTCCATTGTCTTCTTTTATTTCATGTGGAAACATAGGAAGACATGCTCTCAGTTCCCAAACTGATGAACTTTCTCAGAAATAACTCTTGACCAATGTTATTAATGCCGACCAAGAGAATCAGTAGAATCAACCCATCTCTCTTTCTCATGCAATAGATGTCACTTAGCTTGAAAGCCAGGTCCTGCATTGAGAACTGAAGTAGGATTAAAATAGGTCTTGAAAAATCAGTTTTTATCAAAGTACATTTGCAAATGGGCTGCCACCATCCTTTTATTTTGGTCATCTTGCCCCCGAAATAAATGCTTTCTCTAGATAGTAATTATGAAAACCAAAGGGTCCACCACTTCTCTCAAAGTATATTGGATATTTTCACCATCTTGAGTTATTTGTAAAAATAATAAAGATGGGAAATTAAGTAAAGCCCCTGTCCCACTGCACTAACGGATGCAAAAAGGATGTAAAACGTTAAAAAAAGCTTGCCATCCGTTGGAAAACACTATGCATCTGTTGTGTACTCGTTGCATACGTGTTTCATAGGCTCTATCCCTCGAGCATCCGTCCACTGAGATTTCATCTGCGCAAGAAGTTTTGAGCTGCATAAAACTTTGTGAGCAGATGAACTTTCCGCCGCATACGATGCACATCCGCAGCATATACGGGCAACAAACGTTCTATGTCCGTTATCATCCCTTAAACGTCCACTGTATCCTCTCTGCATCCTCTG
>BHFT01053783.1:0-10666 GCA_004320025.1 Laticauda laticaudata
CCTGCGTGCCCTAGGATGAAGAGGGGATGGGCCTGGGTCTTCCTCTGACTGCCCAGCCAGCCTGTGCCCTTCCCCAGCTTCCTCCACAACCTCCAGAGCCACACTTCCACTCCCTGTTGGCTGTTCCTCCTCTCCCTTGGAGTCAGACTCCAATCGAGGCATGACATGTGAGGGGAAGTCTTCAGTTGGGACGGATGATAATTGGGCATGTGATGTGATGATGGGTGTGGGGGGTTGGATTTGTAGTTTTGATTATTGCAAGGAAGCTCAGAATTTTCAGATTCGGGATTCCCTCAGTTGTGTCAGTTACTATCCAAATAAAAGAGGATCTTTGAGTGATGTCTGTCTTGGAGTTATTGATTGGAGTGGAGGTTTTCTGGAACATTGACATTTATCTAGTTAGGTAATGAGACATCTGCAAGAAAACAGCACAGTTCAGAGAGCACCAAGGACCCCACAACTAACTGCACTGTAAAAATGTAATTGTTGTTGATACAATAACAAATTATATTATTTTGGAGGCCTAGGGCAGAAACCTGAGTTGCCCATTACTTCATTCCCTCTATATGTACAAAGTGTCAGCTAAAAAGATACTCCTTTGGTCTTTTTAGCTGCCAGAAAAAGGGAGTGGGGGAAAACAAGGCATTCCTTAAATGCCTAGATAATCACCCTGGCAGCCCAAACTTGTTGGAGCAAAAGAAGGTTTTTGGAGAGCATGATGGATGACTCTTGGAGATGGATGTGTCCCATTGGAGAAGTCACATCAAGAGAGTGGGGAGAAGACCAGGATCAAGGGGGAAATGTATGATGTAATTTACTATCGGCTGCATCCAGCTAACGCCAACATGGCCACTTCTAATAAATCAAGTTTTTTTTTCTCTGAGATGTGGCTAGAGACTTTTGATTTGAATGAGGGTGGATTTGTTGGAGCCCTGACACAAAAGCCCATTGAGTGTCATACTTCAGCTTGTTGTTTACCTCACTCTGAATCCATTTTGCATCTCTTGTTTCTGTGTGAGTTTTATCATGCTTGGAGTTGATACATATCAAAGACACCCTTAACATGAATGGAGAAAGGTTTATCCACCATTAATACAAGCAGAGATAAGTATTGGGAGGGGCGGGCATGCGCTTGTGCAAAACCCTCCCTTCCAGCAGAAATGAATTTCTATTCATTTCTCTGCTACTGTTTTCCTATTAAGATAACTTCTTTTCTTAAGCCTCCTGAAAAATAAAACAACCTTGAAAGATCAGACTGGATGCCTGCCAAATAAGCATGAATAAATAGAGGTTAGTAGAGCGGACAGGAGAAATGATACATTTTTGCACATTTTTCCAGTATCTATGAAAAGGGCTTTCTCTTTTCAGCAGCATCTATCATTCTCCATTCAGCTGGTGCTTCTTCCATATAGAATAGCCCCAAGTGCATTGCTTCTGCCAACCCTTGCTGACGTCATCGTTTGCAGGACTCCAGTTGGCTCTCCCAAATGTTGACATCATATTATTCCTGGAATGGTCCCTGATTGCGTGAGATCTATCCACTCCGGAGCAACTTTGCCTTGGACTGCAAGATGGATTATAAATTTAATTTTATTATCATTATCTTTATTGTCAGAGTACAACATGTGTACAAAGAGATTGGCTGAGTCTTCCTTCATGCACTGCTCCACAACACAACTCACAGTGAGGACAGAAGTCCCTAACCCAGTCCCAATCTTATTACCCTATATGGGACCTTGTTGCACAATGCGCCAGCCCTGCCAGTTTGTCATACTATGTTGACATGAAGTTATTTTCCATTCAGAAGTTCTACAGCCCATGGGTAGAAACTGTTCTTCAGCCTGTTGGTGTGGCTGGCTATGCCTTTATATATCCTACCCGATGGTAGGCGAGTGAAGAAGTGCTGACCAGGATGTGAGTAGTCCCTGAGAATTTTCCTCGTTTTTCTAGGGCAGTGAGCCCTAGCGAGGTCACCTAGTGGTATCAGCGAACAGTCCATGATAATGAATTCTTCTTCTTCTTGCGCCATATTCATCATTGGACATTGCCAATCATTTTGGCGATCCTATTTTTATCAACAGCCGCATGAAAAAGTGCTGTTGATTTTTTTCCAAGCCAGCCCCTTAGATTTTGAAGCCACTGTGTTCTTCTTCTGCTTGGACCTCATTTTCCTTCAATCTTTCTCTGGAGGATTAAGTGAAGTAGGCCATATTTTTCTGGATTGTCTCATCACAGGACTTTATTAATGAATGAAGAAATAAACATGTTAAATAAAACCTAGACTCACAGAGAGTAGGGAGTATGGAAATGTTGGGTATAGATACTCCCTCCCCCCAGCCTCCCCAAATATCAGCAGGAGCATATAGGCCAGGAATGAAACCAACAAACGGAGAAAAGCTATAAACCATATCCATGAACACCAGCTAACAGTCAGAAGACATGATGAAAGCTTCTTAATTTCATGGTATGTGGAGTAACTTCACAATAGTTCCAACTGGGAAACTGTGAGCATCCTACATCAAGCTAAATCCAAAAATGCTAGAGAATTCCTGGAAGCCTGGCACTCAGACAAATCAGCCATCAACAGGCACATGAAGATAAACAACAGGTACACACTATTCAAAACAGCCGAATAAAGAAAGAGGGGGGAAAGGCCCAAAATGCCTCCTTGCCAGCAATCAGTAGATAAGCAGAGATTAACACCAAGATTAACTATCAAGAAGTAAACAATACCCCATTCTAGGAATTAGCAACTCAGATAAACAAATTAACAGCAAATGACCAATCATACTTGGCCAATAAAGAATTCTATTCTGTTCCATTCCACTCCCTTCCCTTCCTTTCCCTTCCTCTCCCTCTCCAGTCTATTCCCTTCCCTCTTCCTCTCCATTCCCTTCCTTTGCCTTCCCTTCCCTTCTAATCAAGGAACTACTAAAATACAACTCACCCCACCAATACTGACAGGGGAAACTACTTATATTAAATGGAGAGCAAACCCCACTTCTGTCTCATACTGATGCTGTTACCTAGTTGGGTAATGAAACATCTGCAAGAAAACAACCAAGCTCAGAGAAAGACCCCACAGTCTTCCTTCTCCTCTTCTCCTCCACAAACACACCTCCTTTCTGGCACTGATGATGTTACCTAGTTGGGCAATGAAATTTTTGCAAAAAAAGAAAACCAAGCTCAGAGACCACCAAGACCCTGCAAGAAACTATTTAAAACAGGGGTCTCAGTTGGTGGGAATCAGACTGCATAAGTGGTGGGTAAGTAGATGAGCACAAAAAACTCCATTTGTATAAGTGGTAGACACTTACTCACATGCAACACTCTATCCTCCCTGCTCTAGTGGGTTGGGTAGATGTGACCGGCAAAAGACGGTCCCTCAGGTGTTCATAGTATCACTTAACCCTCTTGAAAATAACATTCTGTCTGGGCCATCATTTTTGCAATAAGAGCTGTTGGTTGCGCAGTGGTTAGACTGCAGTATTGCAGCTTGGCTCTGCCCACTGCCAGGAGTTCAATCCTGAATGGCTCATGGTTGGCTCAGCCTTCCATCCTTCCGAGGTTGGTAAAATGAGGACCCAGATTGTTGGGGGCTAGAGGCTGACTATGTAAACCTCTTAGAGAATGCAGTATATAAGTGCTATTACTATTGCTGTTGCTATAATTTACACAGTGTTTACACAGTGAATCCAATTCCTCACTGCTTGTACGAATGATGCTTTGCACATGTGTGCCCACTTCATGCGTGAAACCATCCCCCTCACTTCCCCACTCCACTGCCACCATCCCTGCCACTGCTCCCACCGATCCACTGATCTGGAAATGTTGGGAACCACCGATTTAAAGGATAAGTGGATAGTTTGGGGACAGAATGTAACATCATGCAAGCAGGAAATCTTTCTTCTGCTCATTTGTGCTCTCATAAAAATCTGTTTCTCTGCTTTTGAACCGGGAATTAATGATCCCATTCCAATAAGAGAACCTATTCTCACAGAAGCAAGTTATGATTCTATTCCCAAGCATGGTTCCTATTACTGCATGAAACTATAAACTGATGTTTGCTTGGACTGGCTCAGTGTAAAATCGCTTTTTACATCACCTGCCATTGTAACTTCGAAAGGTCACTAAACAAACGGTTGTAAGCAGGGGTGGGATTCAAAAATCCCAACCACTGGTTCTTAGCCTGGTTACTGGATGGTGTTGCCATGGTGGGTGTGGCCTACTGGAACTTCCAGGAGGGCTGTTTTTTGTCTACCCCAGAGTCCGGAGGCTTCCCTCGGGCCTCTGAGAGGGCGAAAACGGCCTCAACCCCAGATGTGGAGGCCCGAGGGAAGCCGGAAACAGGCCCATTTCCGGACTTCCGGGAGGGCCATTTTTCACCCTCCCTTAGCCTCTGTGCAGGCCCTGCACTTACTTGGCATCCAAAATGGGCTGCATGGAGACTCCTGGGAGGAGTGGGGCGGGATGACCGGAGCCAGCTGGTCGGTTCAACTACTGGTTTGGTGAACCAGATATAAATTTAACATCCGGTTCACTCGAACCAGCCTGAACTGGATGAATCCTACCCCTGGTTGTAAATTGAGGACTACCTGTAGTTATTTCAGAGTTGAAAATCAGAAGTACAGAGTACAGAACTACAGAATAACTTTATTGTCAATTTGAATGTAAAGTACACTATGTCAGGGTTCCAAGTAATACACCCATAGCAAACAGAACTCTGAGGCAGGTAGGCTCCTCAAAGAAAAGTTTTATTAGATATATCATATTGGCAGAAGCTGGTGAAAACCAACTCTGAATGTTCCCATGGTTTTCAGCTAATTAAAAGTTTTTCCCCTTCCTCCAAAAAATCATTCACATGGTTCAGTCGAGGTGCTCCCCAGTTGCCTGGTAACTTTGCTCCTCCACTGTCCGGCCACCTGTGGGAATGTCCTTGGTTCCCAGGAGGAAGTATTTTGTTTTGGCTACAAAATCCCAGCCATCTCTATTCCCCCCTCCCTATCCCTCAGTTCCAGTGTGGCAACACTGAAGCCTCAAAGCCTCAAAATGGCCTCAGTCAGGTCAGCTTCAGGATTGATACACTAATCGGCACACATTAAAATGAAATATTTCTGCTGTCAACTGTAAAATACCAAAGAAATATTTTTGAGTTGACAAACAAGTTATCCTTAACTTACAACCATTTATTAGCAAGTGTTTGAAGTTAAAACGTCACTGAAAAAAAAGTGATTTACAATGAGCCTTATAACTGTTGCAGCATCCCCCTGGTCAAACAATCAAATTTTGGCTGCTTGGCAACCAGCATGTATTTGTTATGGTTGCAGCATCCCAAAGTCCCACAATCACCACGTGATGACTGGGGGGTGGGGTGGGGGGATACAAAAGCAACCAAGTCACAAAAACAGGTGAAGTCCCTTTAATTCCTTCAACTTGGCTTCAAAGCTCCACTTATCATTAACTGGAAAAAAACTCCCCCACAAACAGTTGCAAAAAGGAAGAAATGAGGTTCAAATTCAAAATACATATAAATTAGAAACAGAAAAACCAACACAAACCACACTAAAGCAATTGATGAGACAAGACAGGATAAGGGCTTGAAGAAGTCCACAGATATCAAAATACACACACTAAGAACGATGCCAGAACTCAGATAAGAACTGATAAACTAGAAATATTTCACGCTTTGCTTCCAGCACTGGGCCATGTGCATTGTCCTTATAAACAATCCTCACAGCTGCAGCCCATAAAGGGGATCAGGGCCCTTTCCTCCCCCATAGACCATGCCATTCACATTGCTCCCTTATCCTTTTCTCCCTGCGTGCCCTAGGATGAAGAGGGGATGGGCCTGGGTCTTCCTCTGAATGCCCAGACGGCCCGTGCCCTTCCCAAGTTTCTTCCACAACCTCCGGAGCCATACTACCACTCCCTGTTGGCTGTTCCTCCTCTCCCTTGGAGTCAGACTCCAACAGGGGCATAACACCATGTTTAAAATTTTGGGCTTGGACAACCTAGAACTACACCACCTATGGTTGGATCTAAGCGTAGTACACAAAATTATCTGCTACAATGACTACTTCAGCTTCAACCGCAACAATACAAGAGCACACAACAGATACAAACTCAGTATATACAGCTCCAAACTTGATTGCAGAAAGTACGAATTCAGCAACAGAGTGGTCAATGTCTGGAATGCACTACCTGACTCTGTTGTTACATCCTCTAACCACCATTCCTTTAACCTCAAACTATCCACTATTGATCCCCTTTCCTAAGAGGTCTGTAAAGGGTGTGCATAAGTGCACCATCCCTACCATCCCTGTCCTATTGTCCCCATTTATTTGTACCTGTGTCCTGAATTCTTACTCATGTTTATACTTATACCTATTATCTTGTATGTGATTGAAAAATCAAATCAATCAATCAAATAAATAAACTGGTTCATATCTATGATGGTTGCAGTGTCCAAGGGTCATGTGATCCCCTTTTGTGACCTTCTGACAATGGGGAAGCCGGATTCACTTAACAACTGCATTACTAATTAATGCACTTAAACAACTGCATTACCATTTAACAATTGCAGTGATTAATTTTACAACGGTGGCAACAAACATCGTAAAATGGGGCAGAACTCACTTAATAAATGTCTCACTTAGCAACATAAATTCTGGACTCAATTGTGGGTCATATGTTGAGAACTGAATTGAGGATTGGATGAAACCAGTCTCAACAGCAGTAACTGCCAGAGGGTTCTTGGAGTCTTAGTGGACAACCAGCTAAATATGAGCCAGCAGTGTGCAGCCGCCGCCAAAAAAGCCAATGCAATCCTAACAGGATTAACAGAGGGATATAATTGAGATCAAGGGAGGTACTAATACCACTCTATAAAGCCTTAGTAAGACCATACCTAGGGTACTGTATCCAGTTTGGGTCACCACATTATAAAAAAGATGTTGAGATCCTAGAAAAAGTACAGAGAAGAGCAACCAGGATGATGAGGGGACTGGAGGCTCAAACATACAATGAATGTTTACAGGAACTGGGCATGGCTCGTCTAGGCAAGTGAAGGACCAGGGGAGACATGATAGCAGTGCTCCAATATTTGAGGGGCTGCCATAGAGAAAAGGAGGGGGTCAAGCTATTTTCCAAAGCACCCAAAGGCCAGACAAGGAACAATGGATGGAAACTGAACAAAAAGAGATTTAACCCGAAAATAAGGAGAAACTTTCTAATAGTGAGAACAATCAACAGAACAGAAGTTGCCCTCAGAAGTTGTGGGAGCGTCATCACTTGAGGCTGTCAAGAAGAGATTGGACTCCCATTTGTCAGAAATGGTGTAAGGTCTCCCGCTTGGGTGGGGGGTTGGACAAAATGATCTATAAGGTCCCTTCCAACTCTGATTATCTGTTAAATCTGACTACCTGTATACAATTCCTTTCTTACTATTCTTCTCATTTCCCACCACACGAAAAAGCTACTATAAACGGTTTTGCAAATTTTGATCAACTATGCATCAGGTGGGGGAAAGTTTTTTTTTCAGATTTTATAGGGAGTTACTGTTAATTAAATAGGAAAAACAAATAACAACTGCAGTGAAAGAAGCATACAGTCTCAAGCCAGAATTTTTTTTTCTTGCCTCCCCTTCAGATGTCTTTCCATTGTCCTTCCTGATGTCCAGATAAGTATTTCCGATGAAGCAGCAGTGGCAATAACAGGTAAGGGATTTTAAATAAAGGATAGAAAAGAGTCCTTCTTTGTCATTTGCATGGTTTTGAAAGCTGAGTCTACATCCATCAAAGTTCTGAGGTGGCCAGTTTTAAAACGGTTCTCAATACACCAGATTATTTGCATTGGAAATCTGTTTATTCATATCCTGCCCTTACTTAAAAAAAAAATAAATAACTCAAAAGGGCAAATGTATCTAATATTCCTTCCTCCTCTGATTTTTCCCATAACAACAACCCTGTAAGGTGGGCTGGGGTGAGAAAAAGTGATTGGCCCAAAGTCATCCAGCCAGCTTTCATGGCTAAGGTGGAACTAGAACTCAGAGTCTCCTGGTGATTGGCCCAAAATCACCCAATCAGCTTTATGATGAAGGCAGGACTATAATTTATTATCTCCTGGTGATTGGGCCAAAGTCACCCAGCCAACTTTCATAACTAAGGTAGGACTAGAACTCACGGTCTCCTGGTGATTAATCTAAAGTCACCCAGCTGGTTTTTATTCTTAAGGCAGGACTAGAACTCACAGTTTCCTGGTGATGGGCTCAAATTCTCCCAGCTACGAAAGCCAACTGGCTTTCATAGCTGAGGCAGGAATAGAATTCACAATAATGAAATTAATTAAAAATCAATTATGGACACTCATGGTGACTCTGGGCAGCTTCCAGAAATAAAACTCCAAATTAAAAAGAAAAACAAACCCCAATCCCGCCTGGTGATTGTAATCAAACCAACCACTTGATGGGCTCCATATCACTCTGGGGCCTCCAGGCGCATTGACACAATTTTGTCTTCAGAAACTTTCAAAACAGTGTCAAGGTCAGGGCCAGAGATGGTATTCAGCAGGTTCTGACCAATTCTGGAGAACCGGTAGTAGAAATTTTGAGTAGTTTGGAGTAGTTTGGAGAACCAGTAAATCCCACCTCTGACTGGAGGTTTTACAGTGTCCTTCCCCTGACACGCCCACAGAACCGATAGTAAAAAAAAATGGAATCCCACCCACTGGTCAGGGCCAATCTTATCTCTGCAAGGATGATGTTCCACAGGGAGGGAGCCATCACCAAGAAAGCCCTTCTTCTTGGTTCCACCAATTAGCGATGGGCAACTATGGCAATTTTACGACCTGTGGACTTCAACTCCCAGAATTCTTGAGCCAGCCAATGCTGGCTGGGGAATTCTGGGAGTTGAAGTCCACAGGTCATAAAGTTGCCATAGTTGCCCACCCCTACGTGACCAGATGGACTTTCTTAAGAGAGGGGATCCATAATATTCCCTGCCTCCCTGTTCTGGTGGGTCAAGTAGAAAAGAAAATAAGGTCTTTCAAATATTCTGTCCCCAGATCATGTGAGACTTTTAAGGTGACAACCAGAACCTTGAATTGGACCCAGACAGTGCAGAAAGATTAATTCTTAATGGCCTGTAAAGCAGAATCTGCATCCTACCCTTGTAATGGCATCACCTTAAAACTGCACATAATTTGTCTCTTGCTTCAGGAATAATAGGAGTCAGCTATTTGGAAATGGATGCGTGATATTAAGATGCTAGACTAGTCACCTTGGCTGTAATTGAAGTTCATTGACCTGGGTCTCCTTTGGTCCAGTTTAATTGCCGAAGTACAGATCCTTTGCAATATATAAATCTGGAAATGTAGAAGGCTAGGGGACGTCTTGCTGACTTTCAGGTCATTCACCTGATCAGACAATCTGAGACGTTACCTTTAAACCAGAGAAAAGAAACAGGTTTCCTTGATAGATGGGTTAGAACAATGTGCGAATGCTCCAGTTGGGGTTTCACTTACAATTAATAATAATTAAGAATTAATTAGAACAATTAATTAGTGGAACAACTTGTCTCCAGAAGTGATTTGGTGATCTTCTGCTTCCATAATGTCCAACATTCCAAGTAGATCATGGAAGGAAAATCCTTCAGGTTAGTTATAGTCTGCAACATCATAGGTTCAGTGTAATGCAGGTAAAACAGCTGATGAAAAAAAACATTGGCTTGCAAAAACAAAAAACAAAGGAAATATTCAGAATATAGAATAACATAGTTAGAAGGACCTTGCAGGTCTTGTTGTCCAACACTTGGAGGTTTGTTGGAAAAGACTGGACAGTTATTTGTCTGAAATGTTATAGTGTCCTACTTAAGTGAAGTTGGACTACAAGACCTCCAAGGTCCCTTCCAAATTTGTTAGTCTGTTGGTCTATTATTCTGTTACTCTGTAATTCCAATATTCTGTTATTCCAACATTGTGTTATTGCAATATTCTGTTTTTCTGATATTCAGTTGTTCTCCTATTCCGTTATTTCATTATTTCGTTATTCCGAGTCTGTTATTCTGACATTCTATTATTCTGTTATTCCGTTATTCTGTTACAAACTGAGGTTGCAAAAGATTTTGCATATTGTATGAATCCAGCTAGGCTTCCTGAATCTCCAAATCAAAGCTTTCCAATGCGTCAGAACTAATTGGGGACCTCACTCCAACCTTGCTATGGATTATGCATTTAAGGAACATCAAATCAGACTACTTGTGGTTTGTTGGCTGTGTAAATTCAGCAATTTGTTCTGCAGTAGCTTGCAATTACAAATAAAACATGAATGTCCTGATTTTCGGAGGCCGTTTCTCCAAGATATATGCGAACTTGTATTGCAGCTTGCCTTTAAAAATGCACATATTTGCGTACATGCTTTGAGCTGAGAATCACACTGCCAAATTTAGGAAGCACAGCAGTTTTGTGGATTTCAGTTCACAAAATGTGCAGGTTAGCTCTGTTATGGGTGATGTGTAGTTTAAGTGATCTTGTCCCCATCACTATGTCCAGGATCTCTTTTGGCATTTTCTAGGTTAACCACACCCAAAGTAGAAATATATCCTTCCTGTGATATCCTCATCATCATCTTCCTTCTCCTCCTCCTCCTCCTCCTCCTCCTCCTCCTCCTCCT
>BHFT01053785.1:0-43356 GCA_004320025.1 Laticauda laticaudata
GCATCCGCTATTATCGCTAGCATCCGCTACGCATCCGCGCAACTCGCATCCGCTCGGACGCAGGAGGAAGGCGGAACGGACGGCGGAACGGATGCAGAACGGATGCAGCACAGAAACAAGCGTTTAAAACGGAAAAACGTTCGCAGAGGGGACCTATCTCGGATATGAAGATGTCTAGAGGAATGTTAGAGGATGCCTAGAGGATGCAAAGGGACACCTATACTGCCTATAAAAAGGAGAGCACACACTGGATCTCATTTTCAGAACAGCAGCCCTACGGTGCAGACCTCTGCAGCCTTCATCTGACTCTTTGCTCTTCCACAGCATCCAGTCATGTCAACCGTGGATCGTAACAAAGTCCTTTTTGGCAGCCACCATCGTTCTGCAACAGTGCGAAGCCATCTACAGGCTCTGTGAACTGTACTACGGGAGATAAAAAGAGGTGGCCAAGAAGCCTCTGGGGTATAGAAGATGGTTCGCGAGAAAGAGCAAGAGAATGGACCTGTCGCAACAAGCTGAATGGTGGAGCTCAGGAAAGAAGACACTCGGGCATTCCAGAACTCATGAGGATGCCTCCAGCCATGTTTGACGAACTTGTGCAGCGGCTGACACCCAGGTTGACAACAGGCAAACACCAACTTCCGCCCAGCCTGGACCCTGGCTCAAGGTGGCACTCACTCTGCGCCACTGGCCTCAGGGACCACCTACAGCAGCATGCCAGTACAGATGGAGGGTGCCACACAACACCTCAGCATTGTGGTCAGAGAAGTGGTGCAGGCCATCATCGAAGAATACAAGGGGAGCTCCTCCATTGCCCCTCCACTGAGAAGGATGGAAGAAAGTTGCAGAGCAGTGGTATCAGAAGTGGAAACTCCCACACACTGTTGGAGCCATAGATGGCAAGCACGTGGCCTGCAAAGCTCCAGCCAAGTCGGGGTCCACTTATTTCAATTACAAGGGCTTCTTCAGCATCATCCTCTTCGCCATGGTCGATGTTGACTACAAGTTCATGTACATCGATGCTTCAGGCACGGCTCATCTTCAGATGCCCAGGTATACAACGCCAGTCACTCAAGGAGGAGCTGGAACGCAACCCTCATCGTGGGCTTCCCAGATCCAGAACCCCTGCCAATGACACACAAGATGTGCCCTACTTCATCGTGGGGGATGACGCCTTCTCCCTCACAACCTACCTCATGAAGCCCTACACTTCCAGACTCCTCACCCGTGAAGAGAGGATCTTCACTACAGGCTGTCCAGGGCATGGCGGGTGGTGGAGAACGCCTTTGGCATCCTGGCCAAAAGGTTCCAGGTACTTCTCACCACCATGCAGCATCGCCCGAGAACCGTGAGGAGGATCGTGGAAGCTTGCTGCACCTGCACAATCTCATGCGCACCCGCTACCCAGTTGTTGCAGAACAGGCTCGTGGACCTCCAACAAGGCAATGGGGACATGGAGCCTGAGAAATGGAGGCAAGAGCAAAACTGATAGACACTGAGGATGTGCAAGGCCCCAACAGAGCCTCACGTGAAGGGAAGAAGCAGCGCAACCTCCTGAAACACTGGTGCAACTCCCCAGCTGGAGCGGTGGAGTGGCAAGACAGGATGATAGATGATTAAGGATGCTTCCTTCAGCCTGTTCTCATCACACTGATGAGATCGGGCTCATGTTGGGTGGGTCTACATGAACAGGGCATTTAATAAAGAGTTGTGTTTATGTTGAAATGTGTGGATCAATGATTACATTGTTATTGATAATAAAGGACCAAAGGTGTGGCACCTGGGAGGGTGGACCATACAGTCCCACTATGCTGCACTGGAGGTTTATCTAATCCCACAGCTATTACCCATCCAAGGTATCCCTGCCCAACCCACAGCTATTGAACCATCCCACAAGCATTGCAAAGGCTATAAGCCAGACTTTATATAAAAAAAAAAGAAACGAAGCAAGTGTAATGATCAAAAAATAGACTTTATTAACAACAAGCTATAAGACAAAAATGAGTCTCTGGCACTCCTCTTGGTCGCTCAGTCCTCAGGGGTGAAGGGTGCAGGTGCTGTGGAGGTGGCTTGGTGCTGAAGTGCTTGTCATCAGCTCCTCCAGAAGCAGAGCCAGCAGAAGCCCCAGCCCCAGAAGAGTGAGCCCGTGCTGCAGAAGCCCCAGCAGAACAGAGTGAGGCCAGGGGCGGGATGGTAGCCCTGTCCTCTTGCAAGGGCTGGCAGCAGATGGCTGAGGCTTGCTGTGCTTCAGCATGGTTGTGGGGTTGCTGGCTGGCAGGGAGGCTGGCAGGGAGGCAGGCACCAAGGCTGGCAGGAAGGCTGCAGGGAGGCAGGCACCAAGGCTGGCAGGAAAGGCTGGCAGGCAGGCATGCAGGCACCAAGGCTGGCAGGGAGGCATGGCACCAAGGCTGGAAGGAAGGCGGCATGCGGCATGCAGGCAACCAAAGGTTGGCAGGCAGGCATGAACCAAGCTGGCAGGCAGACTGGCTGGCGCAAGCTGGCAGCAGGAGACAGCAAGGCTGGCAGGCAGGCAGACAGCAAGGCTGGCAGGGAGGCTGGCAGCAAGGCTGGCGGCAGAAATGCAGGCAGGACAGGCAAGGCAGTCGATGTATCTGGAACAGGTCTTCTCTGAAATGGGACCTGCTTCCGAGCTGCTTCCGTTATATCCGCGGGCTGACGCAATGCATCCTCCCCGCATGCGCAATTAACACTAGGCATCCGCTAGGCTTCCGCTATGCATCCGCTAGGCTTCCGCTGTGCATCCGTTTATATCCGTTCGGCGTCCGCTCTGCATCCGCTGTATCCGTTCCGCGTCCGCTTTGCTGCGCCCCCCCGGAAGCCTAGCGGATGTGCATCCGCTCCCATTCCGCTCCCATCCACTGGGTTTCCGTTCCGCATCCGCTTTCCATCCGCCTGCGTCCTCCCCGCCATGTTATCCGCTCCATTTTATGCAAATTTTTGCCCCTTCTGAGAGCAGATAACAACCGATGGAACATTTTTCTCGTCCGTTGTGTCTGTTTTGCATCCGTTGGGCAGTGTGACAGGGCCTTTAGTTGTATGTCCTTCTTTCCCATTTTTTTGTACTTGTCCTTTTTTTCTTCCAATTTGCCAGAGAGATCTTTGTGTCGCCATGCTGGTTTCTTCTTGGATTTCTTGTTTTCTTTCTCAGTGGTATTGTGCTGGTCTGGGCTTCTATGATCATACTTTTTAGAGTTTCCCAAGATTTTGAGTTGTTTTCCCTTTTGGATTTTCACCCATGGAATCTTTCCCATGTTGCTCTGAGTTTATTGAAATCAGCTCTTTTAAATCCAAGACTCTGGTGTCATTATGTTCTGTTGCTTGTGTTTTGTGTTATGTTGAATTCTAGTGTGACATGGTACATTCTCACCCAAGTTCCTGCAGTTTCAAACTCCCCTCTATCACTTCTCTGTTTGTAAGAATTAAGTCCAGTATGGCTGTCCTCCTAGTTTCACCCCTCTTCCTTTTGGACAACAAAGTTGTCAGCTTGGTTTTAGGAACTTATCTGATTTCTCACTTGGTGCAGAATTAGTTTTCCAATTGATATTAGGATAATTGAAGTCTCCTATTACTATTGTTGTATATTTTGTATATGTTGCATATGTTTGTTTAGTTGTGCAAAAAGGACATCTATTTTTTCTGCTTGATTGGGTGGCCTATAATATACCCTATGGCCATGTCATTCTTTTTTCTTTACATTGATCCATATGCATTCTAGGAGGTTTTCATCTTTGGTTTCATGAAATTTCTATAGGCAAATATGTGATCTTTTTACATACAGTGCAACTCCACCTCCTCTTTTATGCGGTCTGTTGTTTGGAATAGTTGTATCCTTCTACCAGTATGTTCCAGTTATAGGTTTCATCCCACCAGTTTCTGTTATTCCAACTATATCATATTTACCTTCATGTATTCGTAGTTCGAGTTCACCCTGTTTGTTCCCCAGACTTTGTGCATTTGTATATAGGCACTTGAGATCTTATGTCTGACACTGTGTTTACTGTCTCTTTAACCTGTGTTGTGCCTGCCTGCCCTACTTTTCTTGCTGCCTGTTTGATTAGTGCACATGGTATGGGAACTCCACTATTAAATTTTTGGTTGGCATCAAGGTTGATAATCTACCTGCAACAAACATCTATTTTGCATGCACTGGTATCCTTATTAGTTTTAGGTTGCTGTGGACAGAAATGCTCTGAATCCATTAATTCTCTATCCCCGCTGTTCAGTTTAAATGCCTTATCCAGAAAATCTGTGAATTTAATGCAAGTAACTCAGTCCCTTTCTTTGTGGATGCAAACCATCTCTTTTGTACAGTTTTCATTGGCTAGCTGCAGACATCATGACTAATAAAACCAAAAGCTTCCCTTTTACACCACTCCTTTAGCCACACATTAAACTCTGCTACATGCTGCCCTTTCCCTTTTTGTTCCTTGTATACTGGTAGAACCTCTGAAAAGATAAGCCTACAGCTAAGTTCATACCCCAAGCTCTGGAAGTCTTTCTGAACAGAAAGTATATCCTTCTGGGACAGATCATTTGTACCAAGATCATTTGTAGCATCAACATTACAGTCCTTGCTGGCATTCTTGACTATCTTAAGAATACTCTTCTTGAATCTGCTGGCAGTAGCACCTGGTAGACACTTGACCTCTTTCAAAACCAAAACTTTCTGAAGGTGGACAAAGTAAAAATATTCACAGGATAAGGACATAGTGACAAAAAGCATTATTTGCTTACCATGCTTTCTAAACTACTGAAAAATACTCGCCTTCTATTTTGAGATAATTTGAGTATACAGTTTGGTAACCTTAATTATCTGTTGGCAACCTCTCCTACTAATCTCTAACCAGAAGTTATAAAGGCAGTTATAACACATCAAAACCACAGGCATTTAAAATTACAATGAGGTCTTGTTTTACGGTTGGTTCATATTAACATTTCCCTTCATACATGTTTTTATGAATGTTATTGGGCAGAATGTCAAGTGGAAAAATATGCTGTATACTGTTCATGTTAGAGCAACCACCTTACTGGCTGGATGAATGGAACTGTCTGTACAGACCATAAAAGATCAATAAAAAGGAGTCCTTGTTGACTGAGCTAAAAGATACCTTTGGGAGAAGGATATTCTATTTCTGTCGACAACATTAAAAAAAATAGAACAAATGCCAATGAATCAACATTCTTTTTTCCAACCTTGCCATTTAGCACAGATAGAAATTACTATTTAAGAGAGACTTTCAAAAACATTTTCCCCAAGTATATTAATTTCCAAGCATGCCACAAATGCAGTTATAAGCTAAAACTGATCATATATTTTGTCTCATTCTGCTTTATCAAGGGAATGTAGGCTTCAGTTTATGTCCTATGATAGGTACAATATCCTAGGAGTTCATTTACAATAATTCTAAGCACTGGCACTTTTCCTTTATTCCAAATAATATGAAAACCAAAACATCTTCCATTTGAAAACAGGCTGGTAGTAGAGTATTTTTGTGGCATTTAAAAAAATGCCTTTTGAGGCATTTCCCTATTGGAATTGTAAGGAAGGAGTAAAACTTTCCAACAGTAAGGATTATTTCAGCAAATGTACAGATAAACAAACACCTGTTTGTGCTAACACAGGACGATTTAGTACCTATCCGGTTGAGAAAGCTGTATCTGTCAGATACTCATCTGGTGGCTTAAAATCCCAGAATACAAAAAGTTAGGATGGGGAAGAGAAAAAAAAATGCTACAAAGCTACCCTTATCAGTTCTGCAAAGTGACACTGACTCACGCTGCTCTTGGGCTAAAAGAAAGCCTCTTTTCACAACCAATGAAAGATTATCCGGTTGAATTTTTTTCTTCATGCCCTTCTAGCAATTGCTAGCATTACCCAGCTGGAAATGCCAAGGGTCCTTGGCAGTCCCATTTTTTTTCTCTTCAGAAAAGGAAAAGAACAAACTATAATTTGGTTACTCCAGGAAGGAGACTTTGTTTTTTAATTATCAGCACTCCCGCAGGGCTTCCAAGGTAACAGAACTCAGTATGTACAACTAAAGCCATATACTCATATTTAAAATGTTACCAGTTAATAAAAATGCAGGCAATGTTTTTAATTAGTAGTTGAGGCAATGGAATTACAGGTTCAAGTCAAAAGGTCAATCTCTGGCAGAGTTACAAGAACTGGCCAAGTTGTCAGTTGGTTTCTTGGCTGGAAGGGTTGATGGTCTTTCTTAGAATAGTCAGAGCAGTTTTCTTTGGAATACTTTATTCATGACCTTAGAGCAGCCAACTCTTTGCAAAGTGTTCAATTGAGGCAGGGGATGTGGGGGAGGAGGAGGAGGAGGAGGGGGAGGAAAAAATGAAAATCAGAGAAGCCACTCTCTGCCTTTCCCACTGCCTTGGAAGTGCACATGCTTCCATTTGTATTTTCCATGTATTAACAGTTCTTCTCAAAACCTCTCTTCTTGTGAACTATGGAATTATTTCCTCACTCCTGTGAAAGGGGGGGGGGCACAGCCATTGCATAAATTCAGTCTNAGGGGGGGGGGGGCACAGCCATTGCATAAATTCAGTCTTTTGATTCTTTTTCATGGAGTATTTCACAGGAAAAAAAAAGCCTGCAAAGATCTTCATGTATCCATGGAGGAAGAGCCTTTCGGTTATCCATGCTGTTGATTTTGCTAAGGGCAAGTAATTCTTTTTCTAACACCAATTACAAAATTAGCAGTCTCTAGTGGTGTGGAAAAGAACTCAAGAGTTGCCCAGACAGTATGAGAAAAGAGCTGAAGAAATTTCTCAGATGCAGTCAAGAGTTACACAAAAAGTTGCAACAACTCTTAATTCAGAGAACCTTGTGGCAATAGTGAGACTCCAGTTGTGCTTTTTCCCTTCTTGGTGAGTATGTAATATGAAACTTTACATCTCCAGGATACTAACAACAAAAAGAGAGAGTGCCAGCACGCATGCACACGCAGGCAGAGAAAGCAGCTGGCTGTCAGTAACAAGGATAAGAGAAACAGAGGAGGAAGATATGCGTTGAGAATCAAAAATGCAATGGGAGCTGACATGAAAGGGCAGTGACAGAAAAATACAAAGGACAGAGAAAACAGAAAGTTCTTCAACACCACTGGAGAAAAGCTCTTCTTAAACAGAATCACAGTGGAAGACTGATTTGTTCAACTTACAGCTGTATACAGAGTTCAACGTAAGTGTTTGTAAATGGAGCTTGCCAGAGGAAAGTGTGTAAAAAGGACACACCAGGGCAGGGGAGGGCAGGGTGGGGAGATAAAGGCTTTTTGCTGGGCTGGCTAAGTTGCTCTGCAGGAAAAATGTGTTAGCAGATCAGTTTCTGCACGTTCCCTTGTATTCTTATTTCTTAGAAACTCAGCACTGATAACTTAAATTGGTAACGGAAAAAATAGCAACTACTACTTGAACATTTTTCTTATGCAAGAAAAAGTAACATATATTCCTTGCTACTTTGAAATTTATGCATTATCCTAAACAAATAAACTAGTACTATGAATGAAAATTTCAGAAATATTTTCAGGAATTTTCTAGTCTTGGTCTATAAGGCATTTTCAGATAATCAGCTATATAGATGTTCAAGGAATATACTTTGTATAAAGTATATAATACTTTGGAACCTGCCAATCGTTATTACTGTTGGACTTTTTTCTGAAAGAGTGAAATTTTTATCTTCAGGAAGAGAGCTCTATTTCTGTTGCACAACCGCTGAAATTTGACTCACAGAATTGGACATTGTACCAAATAGAGAAAAAAAATATCAAAATTTGTATGCTTTTATTTCACTCTCCAGCAGTGTCAGAAGGGAATAGCTGCATAAATATCTTTTAACAAAACCAGTTATTAAGGAATTCAATGTTAATTTATGTTGATGTGTAATTTATTATTACTGTTGTGTAGACAATGTAAAAGAAAAAGCTTCAGCTGCTCTAAGAGCTGCATTACATTTAGTAATATTCTTTAAAACAGTAACGTCTTTATTTTAGGTTTGGACTGCTCTAAGAAATAGCAGAGACCCTGTGCTTGTTTGAGGATGGAAACACTTCTTTCAAATATCTTTTGAAGCATGCATAGCCTAAGCAGAGTATAATTTCAGAACAGATTGGTATTTTATAGAAAATTGAGCTTTTTTTTATTAAGAAGCACTGACTAGATTTGTGTGGTGTTTGAATAATGCAGGTATTTTTAAAAAAGCAACTGGATCAATTAGTGACATGGTCACAATGGGCTACATAAGGAACAAATTCACTTCCAAAATAAACTGTAATATTACTGTTTTGCCTTTCTGCATATTCAAAAGCATGACATATCTGCTGATACTCATCCACCAATATGCCAATGCTCCTGTTGCTAATCTGTCTAGATTGGCAAATTTCTGTGTAAGAAAAAAATGAAGCATTAAAAGGGCAACTCCCAGAAACCTGTAGGATGACATTCCAAACATTGTGGATAATATGTAGATTCCTCCAAAAATCTTCAAAAGAAGACCAGCTTAAAGCTCGGATAAATTCCACAGTAAATTTGACCTAAAGAAATCTTGGTACAGGCTATTGGACAATAAAAATATGGTTGTTCTCTCATTTACCCTGTGCTAACAAATGAACATGAGAACTCACTTAACATTAATCAAATGTTCATTTTACTGTTCATTAAGAAACATCTGTATTTGCAGGTGGCCAAACATGCATTGATTGGCTTGATCTAATATTATAATTTGGTGTTTTTTTTTAATTCCTATTTTTAGGGTCAGACATATTTATACTACACTTTTTCATGAAAAAGATTTTTGAAGCTGATGTTATATTTTGTTTGTAACAAGTGCTGTTAGTATATATTATTACTGCATCCTGTAAGTTGGCCAAAGGCATCAATCTAGTTGGCAGCATATACATTTTCTAAATATATACACAGAGAATTCTAACCTACAAAAGCATAAGTTGCAATACATGTGTTATCCTTCAAGATACAATAACATGCATAATTATTTTAACTGTAACAGGCTATCGTCTTTAAAAGATTTAAAGAGAGCTTTGAATCTGAAGACTTTTTGTCCAAGAAATTGGGGAGACTTGTGGAAAGAAAAGAAAATTTTTTTTGTAAAGGAACATTGAGGTACAATTTGATATTTTCTGTCAGTTTCTATCCAAGCCTGTCATCACCAGCACATTATGTTATCAACCTCCATCTAATACCAACAACTAGTAGAAGTTGTTGTCTAAAAAAATTAATAATCAGTTGTGGCAGAGGGCTAAATATACATAATCTGAATATACTGTATAAACTATACATAATCTGAATCTTAGTTTAAGGACATCCAAAACTGCTTTTCAAAATGTAAAAACTAATTGAGAATTTTCTCCAAGATCTAAACAGTTATGGGGAGATTAATTTAAAAAAATGAGAGGCCTAAGCAGCTAAGCTGCAGAAATTAAAAAAACAACAGGCTTCTTAGGAATTTGGCATCAACTGGGGCTTGAAGATAGTTTGTAACAACAGTCCCAAACAACACAAACAGATCCAGAACTTGATAAAAACAGAGGCAACAGTCGCCAGACTACATTTAAATTAGCAAAGGGACACTTCATATCAAAAACACAACAGAACAAAAATCGAAATTGAGATGTGCGTGGTTCAACTGGATGTTATTTATACTATATCTCATCCTTCCATTTAAAGAGTTAATGATAGATATAATAAAGGCAAAGTTAAAACTAACACAGTAGAATTGGAACAAGTGAAAATGTAAATATCTGAGTTTATTAAGCCTACAAAAAGACTTTGTTTGTTTGTTTTTTTGCATTAATGTAAAACATTTCAGTGGTAAGTTCCCATAGGAAGAAAGGACAATATTTGTAGTTAATATTCCTTTCACTTCCAAAGGGATAGAGATCAATAGAAAAATCTTTGAGGAGTATCTTAATCTTTAGACAGATTTGTGCAAGTAAATTTTGTCTTTAGAAATCCTTTTCTGTCAGCTAAATTTCAACGGATTGTTGTTGTGGGGAAAATACAAGGAAGAAGGTATGCTGGATATGTTCACTATCTTGAATTATTTGCAAATCTATTAAAGCTGGGTACAAAATAAAAAATAAATAATTCCATTTGCATAGGTCAGTCATTTACATTTCTTTCCATTATTGCCTCTACATTTTCTGGATAAATTTTACATTTGTTAATGGTTCTTTCATAACAATCTTGGGTTCTAGGACTAAAAACTAAAGTTTTTCTCATTTTGTGTGTTGGCAATATAGGCTTCTAAACTATCTGTTGTATCAGCTTTTTTCTAAATATACAGCAACATCGAGAATAAATCGGAGGTTTAAAAACTCTGTTACCCTTGATCCTGGTTTAGATAACTGTGTAATATGGGATAACTCATAGTCTCAAGCCTTCTGACTCTTGATCGTAAGGTATGTGACAACATAAGAAATAACTGAATAATACTGTTACAGAACTCAGACATCGTGGAGATGCTCATTTTAATCATATAAGGTCTCTGTGCTTAAAAATAAGACAATTTGCTCAAACTCACCAGAAAGCAGGTTTGCTTCAGTAAGGATCTGTCTTACTGAAATACTTTAGTCACTTTTTGTTGGTGGAGATAAAAATTAACTAAATTTCTTCTTCTTTGTCTTTGTATATGAAGCTAATTAGATCAAACTACTAATGTAATGGTCTGGGTGACAATACAGCATAAAGTTTCCAATAAGTCTATAGTCTTGATGGAAAGAAAAGCCTCAAGAGAAATTATCCACAATAGGACCTTTTCCAGAGTTCTCTAATTGTCTTAAACTTTTGATACAAATTCAGGTTCAGTGTGGATCCAGCTGATTTTAGGGTTTTGTATCTTTTTGCTAAACTGTTATTCTACTGTTTAGAACATTCAGTAAGGAGGGGGTATAATTAAATTACTCTTAAATTATTAATTATCTTAAGCTTTCTCTAGCTAGAACTCTTGCTGATATTAGCTGAAAACAAAGAATGGAAGGAAGGCTAAATAAAAAAAGAAGATTCCAGAGAAGGCTAAAAGACAGGGAGGAAAAACAGTCCAATTTTCTGTGGCCAAAAGAAAAGAAAAGCACCCAACATTTGGCCAGAAATGTATGCAGCAGCTAAAAGGAAACATGCAATTTAAAACACATGTCTTGACATAAGAATCCTTGCTTGCATTGCCAGCTGTCATGTAATAAAGAGGCCTCTTGGTCTTCTAAAGCAGTGGTCCCCAACCTTTTTTGTACCAGGGACCAGTTTCACGCAGAAACACTTTTTCAAGGACCGTCAAAATCAATTCTTACCCAATATTAAAGGGCTTCTTTACTATTTCTTTACTAAAAACATTTTTTATATATATTTTAATCACGATTATTCATTCTTTGCGGCCCGGTACAAAATGATCCACAGACCGACCGGTCCGGGGCCCGGTAGTTGGGGACCCCTGTTCTAAAGTGGTGTTTTTCAGCCTCAGCAACTTTTAAGGTGTGGACTTCAACTCCCAGAATTTTCTGCCAATAAGCTGGAGTCCGCACATTTTAAAGTTGCTGCTCTTAAACACAACTACCAAATAGCTTTTAGCAGGGCTAGGCACAACAACAGGCTGGCATAGTGCCATTCGCTTTACAAAAACTTTGAACAATATCTAGATGAAACATTAACACAAAAACTAATTTTCTTTTATTTCTATAAGTACCTGGACTTCATCCCTTTTGTGAAAATAACACTGGCCACTTCTGAATATCTGTATCATTATACTCACTTGAAGAGACCACTTGAAGAGACAGCACTTTAAAACAGTGGGGTAAAGCACTTTCAGGCCATCATAGAAACAAACACCCCAGTAAAATTCTGAATGCATGCACATGACCTTAACCTGCTGATTTGTTATCCTGTGCTGCTTCTTGAGGAATCAAAAAGCAAAAATAATAAACCCCTAATTCAGGTTAATGGGGCACGACAGACATTCCAGAATATATGTGCATACAAAAACAGGTGCAAAAACATCTGTACAAATTTTTGCTCATTAAAAGAGTTTTCTTTATTTTCCCAAATGGGGCCCATTTTCAAACCACCCCCTACAACAGACAAGCTTTGTTCCAAGGAGTACACTTAAGAAAGGCTCTTTTAAGCTAGCTAGCCAGACCTTGTTGGGCTCTTGCACATAAGGCGAGGAAATGAACAATTCAATCCCTGCATCCAACTGTTCAGTACAAGCAACTGACAGTTTTAATAAAATAATTTCACTCTTAGATTCCATCAGGAACAACTAATTCTATGGCTTAGAGGAACAGTCACCTTCCCATGGGGCTGTGTGATCCTCTGTAATGTTTCCTCTCTCTTTAGATTTTTGGAAGCATAGAAAGGGGACCTGCATATGCATGAATGAAAAACTTGCCTTATTTTTTTTGTGTGTAATAAATTCATAATAATAGAAAAGAAGCAATGCTTCATCACACGTGCAAGCTACTCAGTTCAGTCAGAGGGGATTGCAGTTCTCAGAGAGCTCAGCTAACAATCTGCATGTCTTTGTGTCAGTTAAAAGAAAATGCAGAGTGAAAGAGAATTTGAGAAAAGGGGTGTTGGTTCTATCTGAATGCTTCTTCTCGGGGAGCCGAAAGGAGAATCCAGGATGGGTAGTCTCTAGTCTCATAGCTCTGCAAACCGAGTTGAAAAACTGAGGACACACCCCCTGGTGACAGTCCCCAGTTCTGAACAACGTTGAAGCGAATCCAGCTGCTCCTCGTCCTCTAACAGATAGCCTATTTGATACTGCGAGAAAAAAACATTTCCTCCCTACTCCAACCAGACAGAATACAGGGTGGGAGTGGATTCTCCTTTCGGCTCCCGCAGAAGAAGCGTTCAGGTAGGACCAATGCCCTCCTCCACTGAGCCGAAGGGAGAATCCAGGATGGGACATACCGAAGCTGGCTGATGGCTGTCCTATGAGAGGGAACTGGATTGGTCGGAGGGTCCCACTTCTACAGAACACTCCTGCAGGACTCATCTTCCAAAGACACCTTTGCTAGGCAAAGAAGTCAATTTTTAATGTCTATGAATGGGGTCACAAAATGACCAAATCGCAGCCCTACAATAGTCCAGAAACCGACAGCCTGCATTGCCCAGGCTGCAGTGGTCGCTGCACTCCTGGTTGATTTGCACAGTGATTCTCCTGGCACAGGAAGAGCCAGTAACTCATAGGCCTTCGCAATACAGGCTCTAAGCCAGCGACCCACGTAGATGGTGTCACCTTGAGACCAAAGTTGATGGCTGAAAGGAAATGAACAGGGCTTCGGTCTCCTGAAAGAGAGGTTCTTTTGATGTATATACAGAGGGCCCTCCTAACATCCAAGTGTCACATTTTCTCTTCAGCGCATGGATAGGACCTGGGACAGAAGTCAGGCAAAATCAACTCCTGTGAGTGATGGAATAAGGAGTTCACCTGAGCAGAAAGGTAGGTCCAACCGCAGAACCACCTGTCTGCATGGAGTACGCATAGATCCTTCCTGATAGATAAGGCCGTCAACTCCGAGATACGCCTGGCCGAAATAATGGCCACTAAGAAATGACACCCTGCATGAGTAGGCAAAGACTGACTTCACGCAAGGGTTCAAAATGGGGGAGAAAGTCAGTGCCTGCAGGACCCTAAGGCCAAATCCCAGGTGGGGAAACGGTGGACCACTGGTGGCTTCAAATTAGTGGCTCCCCTAAGGAAGGGTTATATACCCTGGGGAGTTGGGGCCAAAGTGGTTGTGAGTCCTTGACTGAAAAAAACCGAGGCCAAGGCAGCCACCTGTCTCTTCAAGGTACTGGGGCGAGACCTCTGTCCAACCCATCCTGCAGGAACTCTAACACAATTTGCTACAGACATAGCAGCTAGGTTCCAATACGTGACTGGACACACCAGCCACAGAAAATCCTTCACGATGCGTTGTATATCCTGCGCGTTGGAAGTCTTCTGGCCATCTGGATGGTCTGATGACCCTTCTGGAAAACTAACTCCTGTTTCAGGAGCACCCACTCAAGCGCCAGACAGTCAACAAAACCAGGCGCATCTGGGTGTCAATTGGCCTGGCTGAGGGAGGATCTGTGCAGGGGAATTCTCCCAGGGTCTCCAACTGACTGGCCCACCAGGTAGGTGAACCATGGGCGCCTGGGCCAGTAAGGGGCTACCAACAGAACCTCGGCCCTCTCTGTCAGTACCTTTCTGATTGTTCCCAGAATCAGGGGAAGGGGAAGAAGGCATAGTAAGCCTTAGGCCATCTACACTGGAGAGGGTTGACCCCTTTTGCTCCCGGTGCTGGGAACCGTGCAAAGAACCTCGGGAGCTGCGAGTTTCTGGAGATGCAAAGAAATCCAGAAATCAGATGGCTGAACCATTCCGTCATCTCCTTGGAACAAACTGGATGCAGGTTGCCATTCTGACTGGTCGACTGCAGGCCTGCTCAATCAGTCTGCTTGCACATTGGAAACTCCCGAGATGTTTTCTGCTTGCAGGGACAACAGGTGTCTCTGCCCACCTGCACAACCGAGTCACCTGCTGTATTAGAGATCTGGAGCGAGTGCCCTCCTGCTGGTTTATGTGGGCCTTGGTGGCCAGATTGTCTGTGAGGAGAAAAACCTGTCTCCCCATCACCTCTGCCTTAGATCCTTGAGAGTTAAATGGGCAGCCCTGAGCTCTAGCCAATTTATGTTGTGGCGAGCTCCTCCCGTGACCGCCTAACCTGGACTCCTAGGTGGGCCCCCCAACCATACAGACTGGCGTCGGTGGTGATGGTAATCCTCTGGGAGTCCCTGTACAAGCAACTCTGATCCATGGCTTGGGAGTGCCACCAATGGAGAGAATAAAGAACCAGCAAGGGGATGTGAACCCTCCTTGGTGAGTCACCCCTGCCCGCCTTCTGTTAGGGGAGCAGGAACCACTGCAGGGGTCAGGCAGGAAGCGGGCCCTGGAACAGCAAGACAGAGATAGGCACCTCTCTGTCAGATAGGATCTGTGATGTGATGTCCCTTATTCTGTCTCAACGCTCCTGTGAGAGAAAGACCTGGACAGTTAAGGTGTCTATGATAGTTCCCAAATGCAAGAGATGGTTTGATGGTACTAGGTGGCCTTTGTCCAGGTTTATTGAGAACCCATGCTCTTGAAGGATCCTGATTGTCGACATCATATCTTCCTCTGCCTGGGTTCTGGAAGAGGATGCTATCAGGATGTCATCCAAATAGCATAGGATCCTTATGGGTAAGGATCTGAGGTATGCCACTATGGCCTCCAGGAGCTTAGTAAAAGTCCATGGGGCAGATGACGGGCCAAACGGGAGAGCCCTGTATTGAAAATGGTGGCCGCCATAGCAAACCTCAGGAACTGACGGTGGTTGGGGTCTATGGGCAATGGGATGTAGGCCTCTGTCAGGTCTACCGAAGCCAAAAAAATCTCCCTCCCACAGGCCCTGTAGGATAGAGTGGAGGGAGTGCAATTACAATTAGTTCAAAATATAGTGACTCACATAACTTCTGGCCTCCTGGAGGTGAGAATATACAACATTTGGTTTTCCAGACCTTGACTTGGTTGCCTATTGGTTTTTGAGTTTTCAACCTATAAAGCCCTTTATGACTTGGCACCTGGACACCTGCAGGACTGCCCACTCAAAACCAGTAGTATGCGCTTCTATGAAACAAAGGTGAAGCAGATGCTGACATTAAATTGGTGAAGAGGCTCTGCACAACACATAGTGCATTTCACTTAGTGGAGTCTTAGGATAAATATGCTGCTACCAAGGACAGTGAACTTCTGAATATTCCTTGGAAGAATATCTAAGAAATTCCTTCTACAGAGCATATTCTGGAGAAAGAAGTCTGCTCCATCATCAGAGTTTGGAGAAACAACCTGAAGGATGAGGATACCTACATAACTATCTGCAATTCATTACCACCTGACAGGAAAGCACACAGGAAAAACAAGTTTAAAATCTTTACTAAAGCATACCCAAAGGTGGTTTTTCAAGAGGCAACTGGACTTTCTGGTTTTTCTTTGAAGAAGTTTCACTTCTCATCCAAGAAGCTTCTTCAGCTCTGGCTGGATGGTGAGGAATGGAAGGATTTATACTTCTTGCAGACAGCTAGTCATTTGCATTCTAGAGTAGAGTTCTTTTGGCTTCAAAACCAGAAAGTCCAGTTACCTCTTGAAAAACCAGATTTGGAACAATGACCTGGATGATTGAGAATCTCCACAGACATTTACTGTACCATACTATTATATAAACAAAATACCAATATTGCTTCACACTGCAATGAATGTCTGTATGAGCTGAACTGCAATTGTATTTCAATGGAGAAAGTGGCATTCAAAAAGAAGAAAGCTAGCTTAAGAACAGTTCATTTTTAAAGTGACTGGATTTTTCTATTGGAGAATTGTTTATTAATGGAATGGTATACAATAGTGCATTGCTTATTATGCATTTTGCTTAGAATAAGCAAATAACTCCATAATTTTGACTTTAAAAGCTGCATCCAAATAGAGAATGAGAGGATTTCTCCAAATCCCCAACCATAATTTATAAAAGGAAAAACTAATGCAGAATGTTACCAAATTATCAAGTTTTGGAATATGCTTTTATATTCAGTTCATTATTTTAGGCTGGTATTTTTTCATTGCTTAATAAGTACTGCAATGGAAATCTACATCTAAAATAGGCTTTGCAAAGGAAATCTACATTTAAAAATATCAATTTAGGAAAAAATAAGTCTTCTTTACCTGCAATCCCACAAGCCACCATTAATTATTATCATATGCTCCAATTTTTTTCTAAGTCTTGCAATAACACACTTTTTACTTTCTCACATTAAATCCTATAAACTTAATTAGATTATTTGCCAATTCAAATCCTTCAGTTTGCAAAAATATTTATACGTGATAGAAGAATGGCTTAGAATTCCAAGATTTTGTATGAACACAGTTAATTGGTGTTTTCAAATTTTTACCCATGTTAATATAAATGCTGAAGAATCAACAGTAAATCCATAATTCATTGGACTTAGGCGGAAGATGTCTATTAAATATGATTTTTAAAGTCTAAAATACACAGTACTCCCTTACATAAGAATCCCTTACATAAGAGACTGAAATGATACTATAGCAGTATCCTATCTTAATGGCTTCGCAGAACCAGTCATGAAAAATGCATATTTTTTCAGTCTTGGATTAGATCAAGGGTGTCAAACTCAAGACCCGGGGACCGGATCCAGCCCACAGGGTGCTTAGATCTGACCCACGGGGCTGCCCTGAAAACAGTGAAAAACTGGCCCGCGGTGCCTCTGCCAGCGAAAACGGAGCTCAGCCCACCTGGGCTCCGTTTTCAGCTTCAACAACATCCTGTAGCCTTCTGCCAGAGAAAACAGAGGCATGGGGAGGCCGAGTGCTCCATTATCGCTGGCAGAGGGCTACAGGAGGCTGTCACAGTCAAAAATGGAGCCTTGAGTGACATCGAGCTGGCCACGCCCACCCTGGCCAGACACACACACACCGACCACTACCCCAGCCCCCCAAGATCAAACACAACCCTAATATGGCCCTCAATGAAATTGAGTTTGACAACCCTGGATTAGATTATTTGCTAACAATGAGTAGTTTTAATCCATGTGATTAATCAGCATTTACACCAATGAATATCAGAACTCTTTGCCTTGCTAAATGTTTTTCCAGTGAGATCGATCTATCAGGGCAACCTGGTCTACCCAAATATGGGATGGAGCATACTGCTTCCATTTTCGCCTTTTAGCCCCAATCCAGGAGCCTTCATAGGTAAGCGAAGGGGGTTAGAATCCCAGAAGGGTATGGCTAGCTGATGAGAGCTAAAAAGCTTGAAATAGCTATACTAATCTCCCTTTATTTTTTTGTCTGTAAATTTAATTCTTCTTGCTTTTGGCCTAAAATTGGTATTTCACATTTGAAGATCAGAGTATACTTGGAAAGTGAATGCTAGAAAGCATTCTTCGACTTACAGTCATTTGTTTAATGACTGTTTGAAAAATGACTTATAACCAGTTTTCACCTAACCATTATAGTATCCTGTGGTCATGTGATCAAAATTTGGGCACTAGGCAACTGGCATGTATTTATCACAGTTGCACTGTCATGCACTGTTATATGTGTTCACCAATTATAACCTTCCCAGCCAGCTTCTGACCAAGCAAAGTCAATGGAGGAAGCCAGATTTTGCTTAATGACTGCATGATTCACTTACTAATTGCAGTGATTCATTTAACAACTGTGCAAAAAGGTTGTAAAATGGGATGTCACTCATTTAATAACTGCCTTGCTTAGCAACTGAAATTTTGTGCTCAATTGTGATTGTAAGTTGAGGATTACCTGCAATCACTCTTGCGAGCCTAAAAATAGTGGAAGTATGGTACCTTCATAATCAATGTTATTTTAAAAAAATCATCAATAGTTTTTCTGCTTAGAGGTATTAAATTTTTTTCTTGCCTTTTACAAAATGATTCCTTGCCTTTTACTAAATTGCAACAGTCATTCCAACATTAGCTCTGAAACTTATTTTCACATAGTTTGCTTCTGTAAAAGCTTCAGAACTTAATTCCACTGAACATGCATTAATATCACATGTTGATCATACATATTTTTCCTGTGACATTTTTATCTTTTCATGCCCTAGCTATGGTTTTCTTATTGCAACATCTAAACTTTTGTTTAATACTTCATAAATATCTGGTAGTTTCTTTGGACATTACTCATTACAAATGTATGGAACAAATACCCAAATTCTAATTTTTAACCAATTCTTTTTTTCCCCTACCTCACTTTAAGCACGATTGATTAACTATCTCTGAAAAAGTGTAGGCTTATCTTGGAAAGCCTTGAGAAGAGGAAGAGGCCAATTAAATGTTCAGGCAGGAGAAACAGCAGCTCAATTGTGAGAAAGTAGAAAGTGCGCAGTGAAAAATAACTCTGTTTTGATTTTGTTTAAGATTAATATGTGGAACAGAGAAACTCTTAAGAGGCTTTCAAGACTCTGCCACTATGTCTTATGACAATAAAGAGCATTTCTAGGTTTCCTGCTATCCCATTTCTACTTGAACACCAATCCTTCTGACAATTAATAGAAATACAAACTGATATTTTATGCATTGAGAGAACTCCCAGAAACACTGCAGCTTTAGTAACATTAACATCAGTAATGTCCAGAATGAAAAAAAATATTCTGTACATCTGCAGAAAGAAAGAAAAACTGTGCAGAGTACAACAATTAATACTTATTTTTGAGGAAAATCTGAGCAATTTGTTATCTGGGTTGATCTGTCTAACAACAGCCAGGTTTTTACAAATCCCTTGGAAGCAGCATGAAAGCAATCTTCACAATGAGAAACAGGCTTTACCAAAAGAGGGTGTCACACAGAGAACACTTACTATCATGTCCCTCATTGTATCTCTTGAGAGAATATGAATATAAAATATAAGATTAAAGTGATAAAACCAAAATACTATATTTCATTCTCATTCCTTCTTCTTGATTTCAGTCAAAAAACAGCATAAAAAACAGAAATCACCAAACAATAGCACCATATAGGAAATATCTATTTTCCTCATGTTTTATGTATGGGTTATTAATATTCTAAGATGCTTTAAGTATGTATAAATTCTTTAGCCCAGTGAAGAATTATATTGTATCAGGGAATTGTGCAGTAGGTGTCTAAATGAAGTCAGAGATGCTGACACAAACTTGTAATAAATAAGTATATTTAAACACCTATCTTTCCAGCAAAATAAGATAATCGGGCACATCACTACACCATGAGGTAAATCATCAGGTAAATCACAGAACATGTAGAGCACACAGAAGACGGGAAAAATGGAAATGTTCTCTTTACACCCAGCAATCAATCATGCATAGATTATCTCATTCAGGAGCCCGTATTCTCCAACCAATCAACTATCACTGTGAATTCTCGTCCATCAACCACTTTACTGTTCCAACTATTAAATATCTTAACACTCCCTCCAATTTAAAGCTGGATAGTATTTAAACCAAGTTGTTTCACAAGATCTTTGTGTCTGTATATGCTCAATAGTTTTGTCTGGAAGTCAGCTAAATTATTTTCTGATGGACAATAAAATTAGGTCTATTAGATTTCCTTTCACTGCTTCTCTGATATTACAATATTTTATATCCACATGCTTACTTTTGGTTTTTACTCTCTCACCTGTTGCTATTTGTACATATGTTGTGTTACTTCAAATATTGGTGTAGCTCCTTTCACTTCAATACCTAAAGGCCCGGTCCCACTGGCCGATGGACGCAAAACGTATGCACAAAGGACACAGCAGATGAGCAAAATTTCGGGGGTGGCTCCATCCGTTTGTCATCCGTCCAAAAAAGTGGTGAAAAATTTGCATAAACAGGAACAGAAAAGAAACGACGTGGGTATTATTAGCGGGGAATGTTAAAGACGGATGTTCATAGGAAAGCCTAGCGATGAAAGCAAGATGGAAGCTGATGACACCTCGAAGGGCTTTTCCAGGGGAGAATTTCAAAGTGGACACATGTGATAGGGGCGGATGCAAAGCATGAGGAAGTGGATGCATCACGGATGCCTAACAGGGAAACAAAGCAGGGAGCCCAGCGCGGATGGAATATCGGATGCAAAGCATTCACTGCATGCAGGGAGTATGAACTGCATAGCTCGTGGATATAAAAAGGATCAGCACGCACGTAGTCAGCATAAGGGGAAAGAGGTGCTGCAATACATCTTGCCGGAACACCAATAGTTGTCAGTCAGGCAAGAAGCAGGAAGCCCGTGCCTACTTTGTTCAAGCTGGCAAGGTGAAGAAGGGCAAGAAACCAGCATCCCACTGCCCTGGCACTGACTCTGAAGCTAGCTGCCTGCTAGCTTGCTGTGGTGGACCAGCCCCAGGCCCTCAAACACTGTCTGCTGAAAGCCCTGCGCTCAGCCTTGAAGGCCCTGCTGCTCAAGCCCCTTGAAGGCCCTGCTGAAGCCCCTGCCAGACGGGAGGAAGAGGCAAGGGAAGGAGAATGGAGAAGGAACAGTACACCGTTTTCGAGGAGCAATGAGGATGAGGTGCTGGATGCTGAGGGAGAACGAGTAACCTCTGGAGAAAGGGCCACACAAACTGTATCGGGACCCAAGAAGAAGCCAGTGCAGCTTGGAGAGACAAGGCAAGAGCCTGGGTACACTGCAGAACTACTTGATGGTGGAAGCCACGTGCACACCTGGTAATGGCAAGCTACACTCAGAAATCCGGGCAGAGCCGCTGTCAAGCTCACTGACCGGGAGATGTATGTCATGGCAAGTGCCAGTTTCCTGGAGGTGCAGATCCGCCAACCAGAGGAGCAGCCCTCTGAGACCCTCTCCCTCAAGACAGCCCACAGCCAGCCAGCCTCTTCCAGCCAGGAGCCAGCCTACCTGTCCAGGCAGGTGTCTTCAGAGGGCCCGACAGCAGAGGACCCCCCCACCAGCTTGCATTCCCCAATGCCGGCAGACTTGAGGATCCCCAGGAGGAACGGCTGTCAAAAATGAGGAAGAAGCAGCAGCCACCAGAGGCCAAACCCACCCCACCCCCCAGCTCCAGAGGATGCAGGCGAGAGGCAGACTGGAAGGACCAGACACAGTGGTGCTGTTGGGAGATCAGGGACCACAGATGAAGGACCAGCACAGAACTTCTCTCTCAGCTGGTCACTTGGAACCAGAGCATCTTGGGCCGGAACACCTTCATCACCTACGTGAGCCAGACCTTGAGGGACCTGCCCGAGGCCCAGTACTAGGTGATGAAGCAGATCACAGCACTTCTGCACAACCCTCAAGGCCCATGCTGAAGCTGCTCCTACCCAGTTCCAGGTCTGCTTCCTCCACCCCAGGGCGATGTACAGCCCTTCCAGGCTTTCAACAGCCCCTCACTCTACCAAGGCTATGACTACGCAGAACTTCCCCAAGCAGAAGCAAGAACTTCCCATCCAGCCCAGGTTCATCAAATGCACAGACGCCAACTTACCTCACCCAAGCTGCAGACCAGACAGCCACTAACACTTCTCCCAACCCTTCTCCACCCCACAGCAAGCCCATCAAACGGACAATCTGTCATCAGTATTGGGCCCTGACATCTCAAAGTCCTTGATGAAGGGCCTCTCATCTCAACCCTCACGGACTGAGTCACTTTCTCGGATAGCTTCTGACATACCATCCCGTTTACCCTTGGGGCCAAGCACCCCAATGGTGGCCTCAGACCAGCACTCAAGCCACAGCCAACTCCACATCCCTGCCCGCTTAACAGCTGAGACCATGGACATGCCAGAATGACTGAGATGAGTGTCAGAGGCTGAGTTGTTTATCTTGTTAAGTTTAAACTTTGCTTAAGACACTTACTTGGCTCATTTTGCTTGTTTAATAACAGTCATAAAGTTACCTAAGAAAGTTATCTTTCTTAAGACAACTTAATACAGTTTTTACTTGGTTCATTTGCTTATTTAATAAAGTCATAACAAGTTTACCCTAAGAAAGTTAATAAAGGTTATCTTTGCTTAATACACTAAATTTATTTGGTTCATTTTTTTTTAACTTAATAAAGTATGGTGAATAACTTTGAAAAAATGGTGAAGCCTTTGCAATGCTTGTGATAGGATAAGGATAGTTGTGGATAGATAAACCTCCAAAGTGCAACTATAGTGGGCTGTATGGTCCACCAATCCCCAGCGATCCCCCCAGCTGATTTTCTCCCCTTTTTACAGAAAATATTGGTTGTCCGCCTAGGTGTCTCACATACTCAAAGACATACTCCAGAACATACTCCAGACGTCTAAGATACATCCCAGTATACAAACGTTTTGTCGTTTTCTAATACTTTATATATGAGATGCATCGCTTAAACATCCTTTTCTATTCCGTGCTACGAACGCCTGTGTAGACGTCCGTGTACCTTTTGTTTCTCCTCTTTCATTTCAGCTGCAGCGGATGTGAGTTGAAAGGGGATGGCCAGAGATGCAGAGAGGATACAAGCGATGTTTTACGGATGGATAATGGACCATAGAATGTTTGTTGCCCACTATATGTCCCGCGGATGTACATCGTACGCGGCGGAAAGTTCATCCGTTTCACAAAGTTTTGTGCAGCTCAAAACTTCTTGCCTGATAAAATCCTCAGGGACGATGCTCAGACGGATTAGACGTATGATATGAAACACGTATGCAGTGAGTACACAACGGATGCATAGCGTTTTCCAACGGATGGCAAGCTTTTTTTCACATTTTACATCCTCTTTGCATCCGTAAGTGCAGTGGGACCGGGCCTTAAGTCCTCTAATAATTGTATGTAACATGTTAACTCTGAACACATTTCTGACAATGCTATGAACTCTGTCTCAGCTGTGGAAATGGCAACCGAAGTCTGTTTTTTTGGATTTCCAACCAATAGTATATTTGCAAACACTACAACAAATCTTGTCACTGACTTTCTATCTTGTATATCATTAGCCCAATCAATGTCTACAAAACATTTCCATTCAAATTCATTTGATAGTTGCAAATGCAATCCAAAATTCATGTTTTCTTTTAAATGTAGTATTCTTTTAATTCCTAACCAGTGTTGTTGTGTAGGCTATGAGCAACTAACCTTACTTTATATTGTACTTCATCAAATGAAGTTTCAAAAGTTTCTTTCTGTACGCCCATCTGCATCCAACAGCCCTTTCTCCCTCTGGTAATCCCATTGAAGTGAAAACTGTTTTTGCATAGATCGCATTTATCTATAGCCTGATTCCATTTCTTTTGTTCTGTCAGAAGTAAATTGAATATTTCCTGGTAATTTGGGGGCTCATAAAAATGTCACATACTTTTTATCTCACCAACTGTGAATCTTTCTGTAGGAACACCTTTGTTTGCTCTTTCAGACCTCCTTGGAATAAATGGTTCCTGTTTCACTGGAATCTAACTCTTCAAACATTCCCCTGAGCTATACATAAACCCCAAGCTACACTTGGATTCCTGTTTAACTTGCCTGTGTGAATGTTCATTCATTGGAGACCTCTGACTAACAGGCATTAAAATTTCAGTACTGGCATGTACCTTTTCCCAATTCTTTGTTCTGAAAAATTTGCAGAACATGAGATAATAACATTTACAGATGGACACAAAAAAGTCTTTGATCCTGATTGATAACCTACAGGTGGAACTCAAAAAATTAGAATATTGTGCAAAACTTCATTTATTTCAGTAATGCAACTTAAAAGGTGAAAATAATATATGAGATTGACTCATTACATGCAAAGCAAGATAGTTCAAGCCATGATTTGTCCTAATTGAGATGATTATGGCTTAAAGCTCATGAAAACCCCAAATCCACAATCTGTATAAGTTTCATTTCCCTTGCCTTTGGCTTTCTTCCTCATTGTGTTAGGAATGTGCACCCATGCACTGTTGCCAAAGATTCTTAAATGTACCAAGGATGGTTGTCTTTTATATAACATGTAATATGGAATTTCATTAATTGATGAATTCCATAGTCTATTGGCCAAATAATTGGCAGGTGAAATTGCCTCACCCCAATATAGCTTACTCATTCCTGCATCTGCTAGTAATGTATCTTTCATGGTTTTTAACACACCATTTTTGCATTCAGCAATTCCATTCTTTGCCAGAGTGTAGGGGTTCATTCTTCTACGGGTTATGCTTTTCTTTCTCAGCCACTGCTGAAAAGTGTTAGACATGAACTCTGTTCCTCTATGTGTTTGTGGTTGACATACCCTTTGATTATACTCCTCTCTACAAACATTACCCATTGCTTAAATTGTTGAAACAATTGTTTTGGTTTTTAGTAAATAACAATACCCGTATCTTGAGAAATAATCAACAATTACCAAAGCATTTAGCCTCTCCCATTGATGGAGATAGAAGGCCAATTAAATCAGCATGTACTAACTGAAAAATCCTGTTAGATTTCCTATCATTTCTTTTGCTGACAGGGTGTACTTTCGATTTGGTTTCTTTGCAAATAGCACAAGCCAAACAGTTGTCACAATCTTTTACATTCCAATCTACAGCCAAGTCAGGCATTTTATTTAATATTTTGAAGTTTGCATGATCAAGTCTTCTGTGTAAAAAATGTGCAGCCATTATGCTTTGATTCATTAGAAATTATTGTTTGCACACTACTAGTTTTCTTGTGGTTCAAAACATATAAATTGTTCAGTTTCGAACCTTGTGCACACCCCCTGATAATTCTTTATGACTTTGCATGTACCCTTTGCAAAAATTACCTCATACCCTTCATTCTTCAAGCAAGACACACTCAACAAATTGCGATCTAAATTTGGTACACAAAACCTTATAAAATGACTTACCAATTCATGGTACATATACTTGCCCCTGTACAAAAGAATGATTACCATTTTCCAGGCGTACATATTTCTGGGCAGCTGGTCCCAGACTAGAAAAAAGGTTATTTACAATATATTCACTTGGCCCACTATCCAACAATCAAATGTCTTTAATGCCTTTAATTGCCTTCACCACAGAAATCTGTTTCTTTCCCTTCTTCAGTTGTTTTGCTGTCTTCCTCCTGTTTGTTTCTTTTAATCTTTTTAGTGGGCAATTTCTCTGGATATGTTGAGTTGATCCACAAGCAAAGCAGCATTTTTGGTACACAGAATTTCTCTCCCACCTTCTTATCTCTCTGGAATGCAGATCTTTTTTGACTGAGCTATAAATTACTATTGTTATTCTCAAGTGCAATGTTTCTCTCTAATCTTTTCTGTTCTTCCAAAAGCCTCCTGGTTACATAATTCAGTTAAATCACACTTTTTCATGGGCTCAAAGCTTGCTACTACTAACATGTCCCATGTATCATCAAGGGAATTCAGCACCATATACTTTGTATGCTTCTGAAAACACCATTCCTCGCTCTTCTAATTCAAGGAAGGTTTCCTCACGAACTGGAGGTGATCTGACAGATTTTCTCCAGCCTTGCTCTATAAAGTTTTCTGGTGAGAGTTACTTTGCAGCTTGCCATCTCCCTTACATAAATTCTGGGTAATACAAGGCAGTATTCTCTAGCAGATGTGAGCCCATGTACATGCTTTACCTGACTATCCTCCCAGCACAAAATTATACTGGCTAGCGCTTTTCCATTTAGCTTTTGCTATTCCTCATTAAGATTTGCTGGAGGATTGCTTGCAGCTTTCTACAAATCCTCCTTCCAAAAAACAACTCCATATTTACACTCCATGAAAAATAAATCATCCTAATTAGATGAGCCAAAGGAAATCCTCCTCCCATTCCTGTAACATAGCAACATGCTGTCTGTACAGGCCAATAATCCTCAACCTTTCTCACAAAAAAACTTTTACTTCAGAGAAATTTTCTACTGTTACTTCAGGAAGCTTTTGGGTCCCAAAACCTGTTAGGGAATTTGTGCAGCAACTGTCCAAATGGAGGCAGAGATGCTAACACGAACTTGTAATTTTATATAAATAGATATATTTAACATCTATATTTACAACAAATAAGATAGTTAGGCATATCACTACACCAGGAGGTAAATCACAGAATAGCCTATAGAAAATACAGAAGAAAAAAGTTGGGAAAAAGGGAAATACCCCCTTTATATCCAGCAATCAATCATAATGTAGATAGCCTCATGCAGAAGCCCGCATTCTCCGATGTATTCTGACCCATTATCCATTTTACTGTTCTAGCCGTTAAATATCTTAAAACACTGCTTAGATAATACTTTTTAATTCATGAGTTCTACCCTATATTTGATGCACAAGAAAAAAAATCAACTTTATTTTGACACAATGCTAGCAATTATTGATTCAAATGTGATCGATTTTAGGTATTTATAATTTTATTCCCATATTTGTGCCAAGACTACATACATTTACTATTTATAATTTAAAATAAAACAACTTTACAAGATGTAAAATAACAAGAATCTCCCATAAATGTAAAAGTAGGCTATGTGATGTCTATAGGCAATTTATTTTATGGACACCTGTTTTGACATTCACCAATTTTCCCTGAATCTCATTTTAAAGCACAGGTGTCAAACATTTTCTTTATTCAAAACTACATCTCTGGACTTTCATGTAATCAACCGTTCGTTTAGAAATGCGTCCACATTTTCCCAGGTAAAAAACAGGATGTTCTGAAGAGCAGGGGAGATAAGGAGAAGCACTGTCCTTGATTTGTAAATCAAATGTGTAAATGGGCACTCTGTGAATCACCCTGCCCAAATGATAGGGTGATTTTCTCAAACTGCCTGATCCCCCCACCATCAGTAGCCAAAATCCATTTTCAAGTCCAATTCCATTAATACTATAATTGTAGCTAGTCTAATTCCTTAGGTTAAGGAGTTCCCCTGAGATTTTAATTATATTACATGCTACTACATCATCATTTTTCAATAGTTTTAAGGCACTACTGAGCTCCTAACAAATTGGTAGCTAGGTCAGAAAGAATGAACCTGTAACAGATGTTTTCTTTGTGGTTCCTTTCTTATTACTTTCTGGTATTTTATATGTATTGCACTATACCTAAAGTGCTATATTTTAGAATATATCTAATTTGAGTTATACTATAAAACACTGAACAGAACATTCAGAATGAAATAGTGATGCCACTCTTAGACTAGAGGTTTCGGAATGTACCATGTAGCAGATAGAACTCCAACAACTCTGGAACAGAAACAAATACTTCTTAGTAGAGTGGAACACAGAACTTAGAACATCATTTACTATGTGAAAGGCAACATGATGCACTTCATGTTGAATTTGCTCCAAGCTTGTTTTACTTTGAGATGGAAGTAACTGGAGCACTAACAGATTATTTTCTCAATGGGAGATCAAGGAAAGCTAGCAAATTAATTATAAGCTCCCCTTAACTGTCGATATGCCGTCAAAATAGAACAAATCATATCACCATTGGTAATGTACTATGAAGATACAACACACATACTTTAAATAAACATGTATGCCCATAATTAATTGTTTGGGCTCTATACAAGGAGATGATACATTCATGCTTCAACTCTAAACTGAGATAAATGCAAATTAGCATTTGATTGTTTTCAATATATTTTTATGTTTGGGAAACTTTGGAGAATCTTCTTCTAAGCAGCTGTCTGAAAATCCTGGGGCACAGCCCGGATAAACTTGTTTTGTTAATGATCTTGCTTTTTGCTGGCTTCAAATAAAAGGCAGGTCTTTTTCCTGGTGTTCACAAGCTGAAACTAAAGCAAAACACATTGTCTTCTGCCTTTCTCTCTGTGCCCCAGTGCTGCAAGCTGTGGACTGAAAACAACAGAATGTCCTTCAAAGAATTTCAGAAGGAACTCAGTGCTATTGGTTACAAATTATGGCTTAAGCTCCAGAGACTACCCAAAGCTGACCCACTGGAGATTGTCTGCTTTTTCATTATTATCTTATTCATTGGTAAGTATCCAGTTTCCTGATGCTTGCAACAGATCCCGGCTCAGCTATTGTGTTTGACAGGAGCTCTAAATAGTGCTGCTTCATAAGCTTATTTTGTAATTTAAATATTTTCTAATTTGTTAAAGACTATAAAGTTCAGAAGGAACGAAATGCTTTATTTTAGAATGGGAGGCTAAAGTCTTTATGTATAGTGCAATACAACAAAGCTTTCAATATGGTAAAATGGATACAATATTTAAATTAAGTTTCTCCAATTGGATGGCTTCAGATATGCAGGACTACAATGCCTACTGTTCAAAATCAGCATGGTCAATCAATAGAGTAAGAATTATGAGAATAAGGCTTTTGATTTAAAAACTGGACTAGCATCTTTTTTGTTCCAGCATAGATAATGACTATTTGTTTAATGACTATTAATAGTTATAACAGTGGTGAAAAAGTGACTTTACAACCAGTTCTCACATCTATGATCTTTGCTGGGTTATAAAGAAAAAGAAAGCTGAACTAACACCATAAGAATGGTTTCCTTTAACAACCGCTTTACTTAATGACCAGGTAGCCAGTCCCAATTATGACCACTAAGCAAGGACTACCAGTAATTGTAAATATGCATATCTCAACATTATATTGAAGTATACATAATTATAACTGAACATTTATCAATGTAAAAAGAAGGGATACTTGAAGCATTAGAAAGCAGATTGTGTGGAGCAATGAAATGTCTGTGATTATATTTCCATGGAACATATTTATTTCTGAAATATTCTAATAACACGTGGATATTTGAACCAACTCCGAATTAGATCAGGAGGAGTAAAACAGTTCATGGAACAAATGAACATTTAATTAAGGCCTGTTAATTTTTAGGAAGATAACCATTAAATAAAAGCAGCTGAAGAATAAGCTGAAGTGTGAAAAGGAGAGGCTGGCAGACAAGCCTGAACAAATCTAAGCAAATTGTTGAGTCTATTCCTCCCCTTCTCTTGTGTGGTGAGAAGATTTATTACAGTGGCAAAGGAAAGAGGAAAACCAGGGTTTGCGGGAGGTGAAACTAAATCCACTAAAATTCTCATGTCTATGTAGAAGGAGAAGGGTGGGATGTGCATAAACACAACACTTTGCTTATACTTTTTCTATTTCAGCTATACCTATCTCTCCCTCCACATCTCCTCACTGAGTGTGGCAGAAAGCAAAACAACAATTTTAAGCCCAAGAAGCTCAGCAATTAAAAACACTAAGCCACAATTTATAATTTGAATATCAAAAGTAATAATTCTTATCATCTAACATTTTGTTGGCATTATAAGCAATCTCAGAAATTACTTTTTAAAGCTACATCTGGACTACATCTGCTACACTCACTGCATAGTGGGCTGGACTGATTCTAATTTCTGATCCATTTCCAAAGCCAATATTCTTTGTCTCCTTTTACCTTTCAGCTACGATGCTTTCAATGATGATTATAGCTTGCAGCTTTTGCTGCAGCTGCTTCTACGATGGAAAACCAAAAGAGAAGGCCAAAAGGATTGAGGTTCAGCCTGCAGATGATTTATAAAACTGAATTTAAAAAAGAATACAGAAGTTGGGGAAAGACTTGGAACGACTACAACATAACATTATGTTCCATAACATAACAGGGAACATAATGGTAAATGAGAAGATAAAGTAAGAGACAGAGAGAGAGAAAGAAGGAAAAATTGAACCTGAACATAGGACTCTATTTTATGGCATTGGACATGTTGACAATGCACAGTTTGCAATAGTTTTCTCTCCTCAACCAATCAAGACAATATAATTTTAAAAATTCCAAGTGTAAAATCTGGATAAACATGCAGAAGAAAGTTGCACCAGATTTCATGTCAACATTACAGCTGAGGAAGCCCCAGACAGATCAAGATATATGCAAGCATTCAGCAGAATGAAGTCTAACATAAGCATGGTTTCCCCTCTGTTCAACCATTTAAAGCTAAGTTAACCAGAGAAACAATAGCTAAGCAAGTCATGCATTTGGAAAAGGATGCAGGCTTGTAGATGACAAACAAATTCAGAGACAGCAAAGAAAAGCAGCAACAAATTCTCTAGTCTTCCTTCCCTTCTTAATAAAAGAATAAACAACTGTCAGAGCACATATACTGTTCTGGTTGTATACCCAAGGGATACGATAATGCTCACAATGCTGTGTTGTTTCTTGTCTTTAAAAATTACTGTCTTTTTTAATGTTTTGGTGTCTTCTGTTTAAACTTTGTATATGACAAATCCTTAACTCAAAGGAAAGGGAACAAAAGAATCATTTGACTTTATGTTGGGCTTAAGAAAATGTCTTCTACAAATACTCTTACGAATAATTTATAATTGTGGTGGGTTCATGTTACATTTAAGGCAATTTTAAAAAGGCAACTCTTGGATTATACTCAAGGAGGAGGCATGGTAACAGGAACTCTTCCTATCATTCAGTGAGGTTTACAGTTTAATGCCTTACTCCCTTTATTGGTAGTCTGTGTTTTAAAGTGAATTTATGCACAGAGAGATCAGACAATAGTACAGCAAAAGCGGGTTTCATTCAAGAAATGAGTGCCACAGCTGGACAAAAGTATTATGTTAAATGGTACAGCAAAAACATAACTAAGAATGAACTACCCAGCTACAGCTTGCAGCAGAATATAAATCCCTTTTCTTAAATATGCTAAATATATGCCGTACCTCAATTAAAACTCTACATCTTTTCCACTCAAGATTAGAGCAATGTACCAGTTATATATTGTGTTGCAAATATTTAATTTTTCCAATTAAATTGTGTTGCTTGCCTGCAGTGCCAGGCAAGTTGCAAAACCAGATTTATCAAACATCCAACCGAGTTGTCATGCAGTGTTGCTGCATTAAGGTACAACTGAAGTTGTTTTTCTTAGTGGAGGGATGACAAACTTATGGTCCAGACATTTAGAACTATAATTGGGAAGAACCTCAGTCAACATAAGTAAAGAGGAGAGATGCAGGATGCTGCATTTCAGAAACATCTGCCAGCAAGTTCTATTTCTATATGCTATGAAGAGTGATGAAAAGCCTCCAGTATATTTATTCTGGGTGTGCACTGTTTCAGAAGTCACTCCCTTGTGCAAATGACAGGAATAAGAAAACAGCATCAGCAACCACAGAGACACAGAGAAATCACACATGTTTGATTTCAAACATGGCTGCTTTTTTATAATTGCACAGCTGCCAGACTGTGGAGAGAACAAGGCAGCCACGCAAAATGATCCCATAGCCAAAGCATTGCCCAGCATTTCCAACAATACAATGATAGTGCACTATAGAAAAAAATATCTGTACAATATCCTGAATCTCCATTAAGACTGCAATAAATTTAAACCAAGTATTACACTGGAAAAAATGCTGGATTAAAAGAAACTGAAACCAATATAGACTGAAATAACTGTTTCTAAAGATTAGGGAGGATGTCTTCAAGGAAAAAGTGTTCAACTCTTTTATTGGACATATCTGCTTTTCTCAGAAATCTGTTAGAGATTTTTTTTTGGGGGGGGGGAAGGAGCAAAAGTATGTGTTATATTGAGANGGAAAAAGTGTTCAACTCTTTTATTGGACATATCTGCTTTTCTCAGAAATCTGTTAGAGATTTTTTTTTGGGGGGGGGGAAGGAGCAAAAGTATGTGTTATATTGAGAATGGCCTTGCAAGGAAAAAAAATAAGCACCTTTTTTGAAATACTAGTTCCACTTATCTTCAATGAAGGCATGTGAAACAATAAATACTTTGTTTCTGAAAGAAGTCTATTGTGTACATATTTGTCATCTTTCACACCTTCATTTTGGGTGGATTACTGTGGCTTTAAACTTCTATAAAATATTTATTACTTTAATGTGAATTCATAAAACACATTCAGCATCAAAAGCTAAATAACTGCCTGATTCTTTATAGAATATAAACAATTGCCTGCTCAAGAAGGAACCTAGGTATAATGATTTTAGATGAAAAACTAATAAAAACAATCAGCTTCTTTCTACCGTAGAAGTAACTAATATATGAACCTAGGTCTCTCCATTCTCATCCAGAATCATTACTGCAGATGCCACTTTTATTGTAATGTATCTTTATAGCCCAGGACCAAAATTTATTTCCCAACAAACAGAAAAATGGGGGGGGGGGGGGGGNGGGGGGGGGGGGGAATTCCCAGGAAATTAGAAATTTTTCCAGAATGCTTTTTCTTGTAGTTATGACAAATTCTACTCAGTTTTGGAGGTAGATTAATCATGACGAAAATAAATTTACAGCAGTATTTATAACACCAGAATTACAAATAACCCTGTCCCTAGAAACTTCCGTATTGGAGAAAAAATAATCTATTGGTGTGTTAATGATTCACTAAAGATAAATTCTATATTAGATATTCTGTATTTGCAATTCACATAAGTGAAATAAAGTCTTTTAGCAGACAGGAGTGCATTTGTAGACTTCCACAGAAACAAATCACGTCTAGTACAGACAAAATCTATACAAAGGTAACAGAGTCATTCTTTTTCTTTTTTATTCTCCAAATATATTAAAACTATTACAACTAAATGGGTGTTTTATAAGGATTTGGGATTTGAAGCAACTGTTGTTGGCAAAGTTGTCATCATTTTGTAGGAAGTTCTTCTGGGATTCCAAAAAGGCTGAAGGCTCACAGATGAATTTTTAGAAAGGTTTTTTGTTGCTTCTATCTGCATTAGTTGAATGTAATAATGAATAAAAGATCCTTTTAAAATAAAATGTGTACTAGTATAAGGAAGCTTCAGGTAAATGGAGTCACTAATGTGCAGATAAATTATAACATTTCAAACATTCAAAGAATATGTCCCTATATTAGACAAATTATTACATTTTACTTAGCCCCTTCTCATTCCTAACCAGATTTAAGGCAAAATTTGAACGTAAGACTAGTTAGAAGCAGGCTGAATCCAGCTAGTGTGTAATTTTCAGTCTTTAATCAGTTCACTTTACATTTGCTGATTCAATGCATAATTCATATGTTTTTTTCAATGAAAACAAATCAAGGAAATTACTGTAAAAGTGACAGTGGCTTTAAAAATGTTGTCTTTTAAAAAGATGATATTCCACACTAAGTTAATTAGCCATGTCACTTTCACTTAAAAAGTGAAATGCTAATTATGGGAAATTTCTGTTTGAAAGGTAGAACATTAACATTTGTGAGACACAGGAAAAATTATGCTCAACAGTATCAGCTGACAGGTAAGTGGATCCTAGTGTGGTGGACCTGGGCTTCCCAGATGTGGTGGGGTGGGAAGGTGAGAGCCTCCCAACCTGCAGCAAATTTTCATGAACTGGTAGGTAATATGGTTTTCCCATCACCTGAGGCACCCCGCACTCCAGTAAACGACCCACAGAATCAATTATTGACTGCAACTGGGAGACCCTAGAATGTGGCCACTGAACAAAGCAAGTAGCATGGGTATCTTGCTTAATGACTGCTTGGTTCAACAAACAAAATCGCCATTCCAATTGTGGTGGTAAGTCAAGAACTACCTCTATCTAGTAACTTTCTTCCTTTCTTTTCATACATTTTAATAGTTTATTTAAGTATAAGATACAAAAAGAAATTTTAAAAAGTCATAGTAACTGGAGGGAGAGGAAAAGAGAAAATATGGAGTAAAGAGAAAAGGCACCAACTTCCTTTAGCACAGAAGATAACAACATTATAGCCTCAATGTTTTTGTTCTTTTAAATAATATATTCACCCTTTCTATAGCAACAAACCTATCTAATCAGCAAAAACAAAATCAAAGTTTAATTTTCCTCCCATTGCAAGCAAAAAATCCGGAAGCAATTTCCAAATAGAAACAAAATTAAATATAATCTCTTCTTGGGATAAAATAATCAATTTAACAACCTCTGCTTCTCCTTGCTGTGGGGAATGGTATCAAGAGATCTGATTCCTATAGCCACCTCTAAGCAGTTTCTACAGATTGTCCGTGACACATGACTGTAATAGAACCTACCCATTATAGTCACAAGTTGTAATGGTTGCAAAATAGGTCAGTCCTGTGACTGACCTAATTTTACAACATTTTTTGCAGCAGTCGTTAAGTGAACAATGTGGCCATAAGTGCAAATTCTGCAGTCATTAAGCAAATCCTTTTTTTTTTTTTTGCCATGGCATGCTTTTGTCAAAAACTGGAAGTAAGTGCTGGGGTTTTGGGTTTTTTTGGCAAAACCTTTGTAAAATGCAGGAATGTGACTGCAAGAACCTGTAAATTGCTGCGTAAATGCAGCTATGTTGCCAAGCGCCCAAAATTTGCTCACATAACCTGAGCTCTGATTGTTGGAAATTAAGAATCTGGATCATAAGTAGCCTGAAGATAGATCCATTGTACCTTTGAACAGTCGCTAAGCAACTGGCCATAAGTTAAGGACTACCTGTATTGTTTGAGAATTACTAGCCTGGAAATAACTTTGAAGTATTTTTTAAAGCATTGTCAATTAAATAAGTGTTCATATACGTTTCATTTGCTGCATTCTTCAGGGCTTGGAAACAATGCCAACTGCAAAGCAAGCAGCTTTTCAATTTCTAGAAGATATGAAAACACAGATTCTGATGGATGATTGGGTTCTTGGGGGACTAGTGGTGATCATTTCATTCCTTACTATCATGATTGTCCTCATTTTGTTTGCTGTGATTTTTGGCTGCTGTTCAACTGAAAGGAACAAACGAAGTTCTGGGTAAATCATCAGATCACTAGCCTTTACGGTATTTCAACTACAGACTGACTGAGCAGTGTAAAGAGCTGCTTCTTCTTGCTATTCTATCTTTTGAGTTTAGAAATGAATGTATCAAAGAAGAAACTGGTGCTGCTAAAGCACAAAACCAATTAGCATCTGAAGGATGACTTCAAGTGAAGTTTGCATTAAGAAACCGTATTTCTGCTGGTTTTTGATGGAAGGATGGTGTCTATTTGCAATGGAAAACTGAACAATAAATGGCTGTGGTTTCAGAAATCTACGTTTAATCTTTCAAAAGGCCAGTTCTATACTTCAGATTATGTCTAATTTTTCTGAAAATTGTCTACTTAACTTTCTTCTCTAGCAAACTTTTTAAGTGTGAAAGGACCTGAAAATTGGTCTGTTTATAGCATCTTCTGTATCTGAAATCAATTTTACGAACAAAAAAAATCAAATTGTAATTTAAAATAAAGAATAGCCTTATCCTTTATACAATCTATTCTGTGGTCCAAGTGAATATATAGTGTATCATTTTTCATACAGCAGATGTACAGTTCTACATACACAAAATGGATTCTTTCATGAGTACTTGGATGCTATGTCTGAATATTACATAGGGCCACGTGAATCTTGATTTCATAAAATTTTCACCAACAATTTGGAGGCATTATGGAGAGTTAGGATTATTTCCATAACAATGAAAACATTCTTCTCATTCTAATGGTCCTCAATTGCCCTTCATTCAATATATAGCCAAATCTATATATACATTATCCCAACCAATATGTAACCTAGGACCAGAGATGGTATTCAGCAGGTTCTGACCAGTTCTGGATAACTGGTAGTGAAAATTTTGAGTAGTTCAGAGAACCAGTAAATACCATCTCTGACTGGCCCCACCCTCATCTATTCTCTGCCTCTCTCTCTTCTTTTGTTGCCCTGCACAGGAGAACAGAGCTGGAAAGCAGGTTAATGGGGTGGGGAGGAGATGGGGATTTTGCAGTAACCTTCCCCCAGGAGTGGGGTGGAAATGGAGATTTTACAGTATCCTTCCCCTGCCACGGCCACCAAGCCACGCCTACAGAACTGGTAGTAAAAAATTTTGAATCCCACCACTGCCTAAGACCACTCAAGAATAGGAGAAAAAAATGACCTAAAGCAGTCATAGAGATAAGAAAAAGCATCTGTTATCAGAGTAATCTCCATTCTCACCTATATTTAGACAACTGTCATAAAAACTAGGATTGGGCAACAATTCAAAGGATATGCCATTTGAGGCACAGATGAACGAACATACTTGTACCAACTGCCTGAAATACTTTAAGCCAAATGTGAGTTTTCCTGAGTTTGCATGCCATCTGTAGATGGCAGCTGGGTGTCCCAGGAAAAAATGCAGTTGCTTCAAAGTGTTCTTAACAGATGTGACATATACATACAGGAAGCTGCTGATTCAGATTTGCTCTTCAATTTAAATCACTACCCTAATGAAAAGTACTTAGTTAAGTCTTTGAAAGACAATTTGCTTTATGTTGTTTTTTTTCTCCATCTACAGTATATGAAAAATTTATTTTTGTTCAATTGTCTTTTCTATATGTGTATGAAAAATCTATTTCTTTCAATCAGTGTGGCAGAGTAGGCATAACACCTGACTAAAACCAGGGACATCAAGCCTATAATTGGCCACAGAATACTGAGTAATGTTGCCCAGATATTATCTTTCCTACTTTTACTGTAACTTGCCTCAAAAAAGGTAAGGTGACTACAGAAACACATTCTAACTTAAGTTATGGGAAGAAAACATACAAAACATATGAAACTCCAATAGCTTTATAAGTAAGTCCCCGCTATTCCAAGATTTAGGTAGCAACTCCCCCAAAATAATTTATTTCAGAATAGATCAACTCATCTTACAAGTCTTATTCAACGTGGGAATTGAAGTAAATATATGAAATGACACTGTAGCACCAATGAGCAACAATTATTCAAGAATAATGTAAACAAAATTGTGTTATCTTCTTGTAACCTTATTCTACTGTAGCAGTTACCATCGTGTAGGCAACTTGGGCTTATCTTGAAAAAGTAAAATAGTGTAATACTTGGTCAGCATTTGGATGGAAAGCCACCAGGAAATTAGAAAGTGAAGGAGTCCTTAGTGAATTTGGTTGTTTGCTTGCAAACATGTTATTACCTAACTATTCAAACACTGATCATCCTACCTGCCATATTTTTCATTCTATAAGATGCATTTCCCTCCTAAAAAAGAGGGTGGAAATGTCTGTGCATCTTATGGAGCAAATATTGTGATGGTGGGGCAGCGGCAAAGATCCCTGCTGCCTAGAACAGCTGTTCGGTGGTATTCTGGGAGGCCAATCCAACCACCAATCAGCTGCTCAGCAGTGAAAGCTCCAGTGTTCCCAGTGGAGGCAGCAATGGCAGCATTTCCGGTTGCCAGTCCACTGATCGGCAGGGAGGAGGCTGGGATCCAACTGTCGCTCAGCTGACCTGCAGTGGGCACAATGGAACAGAGCCCTGACGAGCCATGTGCTGGGGCTGCAATAATGTGCTGAAGCTTACCAGACTGCTGTTTGTTGCTAGGATGAGTACTAGATGAATATGATGGATACTGGGAGGCAGAGGCAGATTTTTTTTTCCGTCCTCTAAAGCTAATGTGCATCTTATGGTCCATGGCATCTTATAGATCAAAAAATATGGGTAATATTGGTAATGAAACATCTGAAAGTAAACAACCAAGCTTACAGAGCACCTAGGACTCCATAGTTCAACTTCAAGCAACATACATTCTTTTCTATTGAAATTTGAATTTGTAGGCAAGATTGGAAAGTTGCAAAAAAATCCTGGAAGAAACCAATGGCAACCTCAAACTACTGCCAAAATAACCATGCAAATACTACCACAAAGTTTTAGTTTTTATTCTTATTCTACCATAATATAGATAAAGCTAAAAAACTATTGCTCTGTAAATGAATGAAATTTGTTAAATAACTGGTATCACAATGTTTCTTCAGCTGAATGAAGGTACAGAGAAAGCTTTTGAATCTCTTTATTACAGACCCAGCCTTCGATTAAAACTCCCAAAGCTAAATAAGAAAATGTCTCTTCTCTATCCACATGTAATATCAGTCCTGCCCACCATTATTGCCTGGCATCTCTGTAATACATTAAATGCCCTCTAGAAATCCAACAATGGCACACTAGACGACAGACAAACCTATATTTTCCTATATTTAGCACTATACATTACTGTCATTACTGCAAAAGTAAGTTCCTCATAGCTCTGACAGCACAATTTATTTTAAATATAGAATTTATTTTTGTACAGGTTGTAATTTCTACACTGATTACTGAATATTGCAGCTACTATTTTATATAAGGAACACTGGTAACTATGGAGCATCCAATTTAATTTTTCATCCTCAAGCTGTTAGGCTTCACACCTTTTTTTTTTTCAAAGAAAAGAAGCTTCCCAAAAATGGTAATACAGAGGGCAGGTTTCTCACAGATCTTCTGAAGAAAAAAACTGATAGAATACAGGCCTCTTGTGTATATATGTATCTGTAGCATAGAACAGAAAGCCTTCCAACCCATCTGAGTATCCATCCATACTTACACAAGATTTTCAGAGAAGGCGACCATAGCCTCAAAGTTTTTCATCACAGCTTTATCAGACTCCTTCAAAGAACCTCGTTTCCCCTGAGGAAACATAAAACTGAATAAACAAAGCTATCTATGTCCTGAAGCACTGAATTCAGAAAAACATTTATTCACAACAATGTCACATTATCCTTAGTTGCATAATGAACAAACAAATATGCATTTTATATAAACCCTGTAAAAGTACTGCGGCAATTTGAAGTGTACTCTTTCTGGGTATACTTCTTCATATAAGATTGCAGCAAATAAGTCTTCTTCACTTTTTTCTCAGTATTATTATCAATTACAACGTATTACTTGTGAATAAATAAGAGGAGCCAGATGCATGTGAATGTGGCTCTTTACTTTTTGTAAGGCTAGAATGTACCTCCACATTAAATTTGTCTTTCTGTGTATGTTCTATGTTGTTCTAAGAAACATAACATATGTAAGAAATCAACAGAAAAAAAATTGGATGGTACTATGTAACCATGAAGCAGCAATAGCCTTCAGATATATTTTTTGGGAAATATATAAAAAACATGGAAACAAAGCTATATTTCAGCTGTACTATGTGGGAAGTAGAACCAACAAAAAGAATGGGAAACCACAGGCAGCTTCATTATGCATGTTGCTAGGGAGGAAGTAACATAAGTTTTTAATGCATTCTAATCTGAAGACAAGCAGTCTGATAAGCAGAACCCGCAAGTGTTGTTGAGAAATCTGAAAATCACTGTGCATTGTAAAAGAATGTTATCAAGGAAACAAAGGGGAGGCGAAGATATTCATGCCCCCATAATATTTATTATATTATAATATTGTAATATTATAGGGTTTTTTAGCATATTCTTGCCAGATTGGGCAATTATGTGACTAACCTTTCACTAATTTAACATTTGTTGTCCCAGATCAAGCAATGAATTTTGCAAATTCAACGAGATGACACAAGTTAAGCTACCATGTTTTTTCCTCGAAAATACAACCTACTCAGAAAGTAAGGCCTAGCTTGATTTTTACACGTGATCTACCCCCCAAATAAGCCCTAATTAAGACATCGCCCACTCCTAGGTGCACAGGTAAAAATTAGGATGGGATGAGGGGGGGAGCTGCCCTACTATTTACCTTAGGATAGTTGCAGCCCAGGCCTCGCACAATTCAGGCCATTTCTTTTGCTGAAGCCAGCAAGGCTTTCCTGAAGGACTCCATAGCCGATAACAGCTCGATCCAGAGCTCTATTATCGGCTGCAGAAGTCTTCAGGAAAGCCTTGCTGGCCTTGCCCAATGAAGAAGCTCCTAAAGGCCTTTGATAGCGAAAAAGAGGCCAGGGGTTATGCGTGCAAGTGGGGTCAATTAATGACATCCCTCCCGAAAATAAGACCTGGTGCCTTTTTTGGTGGCCAAAAAATATAAACATGAGGAAACAGGGTATGTAAATTCAATACACCCTTTGGAAGACAGCAGTTCAAAGATTTACCATTTGATAGCTCTTCAGAAGTATTTCAAAAGAAATATAGACTCTGTACTGATTTGCAAATTCTGGAAGGTTTAGAAAGAGTATTGTGTTTTATTGATAATATGTTGATATAAGATCAGGATAAGCAATTACAAAATAAGAGAATTACACAAGTTCTGGAATAGTATGAAGAAAGAAATTTGAAGTTAAATAAGCAAAAATTTAAATTTGACATAAACTGATTTCTAGTGGTGTGAAACCAAGATTGAAGCTACTGTTAACATGCTAAACTCAAAGGATAAAATAGACCCCAGCAATTTTTAGGTATGCTTAATTATTTAGCAAAATTTGTTCTTTTAATGGCTACTCTGAAAACTCAATTAAAGTAGCTGATGTTATAAAACATGGAAATGCCAGTATATAAGATGCATTTATAATACATTGAAAGAATTATTGACGTGTAGCTCAGGGGTCCCCAACCACCGGGCCCTGGACAAGTACCAGTCTGTGGATCATTTTGTACCGGGCCGCAAAGAATGAATAATTGTGATTAAAATATACATAAAAATATGTTTTTAGTAAAGAAATAGTAAAGAAGCCCTTTACTATTGGGAAAGAATTGATTTTGCCGGTCCTTGAAAAAGTGTTTCTGTGTGAAACTGGCCCCTGGTACAAAAAAGGTTGGGGACCACTGGTGTATCTGACTACTTAAATGGGATGGTAGAAAATATTATACAGAATGTTAGAGAAGCTGGATGGTTCTGATTTTTATTTGCGTCTTTGAGCTTATGGAAATAATCCTATTTGGACAAAAAGTCACCGGCATAATTACTGATGGGAAATGTTTGCAAACTAGGTTACCAGCATGTAGTATTTTGTTAAACTCACAGGATGACTGCAGAGATATGTGTGAACAATTGAAGCACAGATAAGAAAACAGAATGTAATATTATAATTGGGGGGGCTGGAATTAACCCCTTACCTCCTTTGAGTGTGTGAGATCATGTGAATCTTAGACATAGTAAAATGTGAGGACTTGCCCAAGTTGTAAAAAAATAAAATCAAACTCCTAGATCCTGCTCTGTGCAAATGGCTGAAGGACTAGTTTATTGAAAAAATTGATAAAAGTTAAAGAAAGTTGAAAGATCTTATGCTGTCTTCATTCAAGTGCAGAACATGGAATAAATTATAACTGGTTAGATCATTGCTAAAAAGGGCAACAATCTGATTTGGGGGGGAACACGGACAATAGTGGTATTCAAGGGAGAAATGAAACATAAGTACAGTATGGAAATTTTATACCTCAAAAAATCCTTTATTTACTTGTGAGTTGAATAGAATATGTACAGTATATAAAAAGAGCCAAACATGTGTTTAAGCCTGCAGGTTACTAGCAAGAACCTGTCTCCATATTAACAAACACGACCGTCACCTTCATGAAGACAAAGTAGTAAAATCTGAAAGGTTCTACACTGCCATGTATGTATTAAGATGTATCTTGCCTGTTTTATTAAAATATAAAACTAAATTTGCCTTCATGAGCATCATGATGTGGGCTATAGTCTACAGTAACAGAAGGATTCTTAGTTATGAGCAGTTGATTTGGCAAAGAAATAATTCACTGAAGCCATACCACACAAGGCCCTTACCTGAAGTGTTGTAATTTCTTTCTTGATGAGAAAGCAGATTTGTTCTCTGTCAGTATGAGAGTAATAAAGGCGACAGCTTGATGGATTCCCATCTCTCCCTGCCCTTCCTGATTCTTGGTAATATCCAGCCATTGATTTTGAAATATTCCAGTGTGCAACAAATCTGTGTGATATGACCAATAATAATCTTTACATGGGATACATTTAAAATACATTTAAAATATATCCATATTAAAGGCCAACATAACCACAGCAATAAATGTAGACCAGTTTATGATTCCTTCCCCCCCCCCGCCCCTATTTTATTAAATGAAAAGAAGCAAAAATATATACTTCCTGATATTGAAAGCACAGTTTGTTTGGCTACTTGGTGATCATTTTGCACATACCTGACGTTGGGTTTGTCAACTCCCATTCCAAAACTGATAGTAGCAACAATGACTGGAAATTTTTCCTCCATCCATTCATTTTGAATGGAGGTTCGCTCTACCAGTTTCAGCCCTTAGAAGAAAAACAAAGGACAATAGTATAATATCACCAGACTTTATCTTTATCCATCCATTTATCTATTTTTTCTTACACTTATATGTCATGAAATACATGTTGGAACAGCATCTTAGAGACTGTAGATGGGCCATCAAATCTGACTCATCTTTATCTCAGAAAACTAAGCAGAAGAGCAGGTGCTGTACTGGGCACTCTTTTTTTTTTTAAGTCTCACTCCAGAAAAAATATTGCATAGAGAAGGCAACACGTCAAGTGCAGTAAGAAACATTATGGTTAACTGTGGTTAAGGAGCTGGATCTGGAGCAGGAAGACCCAGGTTCTAGTCCTCCCTCTTAGGCATAGAATTCAGCAACTTTGTGCCAGTCATTCCCTCTTAGCCCTAATCAGTGTTGAGTTCTGCAATAAGCTAACTGTTAAACAAAATACCCATATCACATCATATATTGATAGCTTCATGTATGCAATGGGCAAAACTGTGTAAAAACAAATAAATCCTGTAATCATAAGAAACTAATATTAAGAACAAGATTAACATTCATAAATGTTATTAAATATAGGGTGATAGTATTCTATTGTCATGGTTTTTGTTCACTTTGTTTTTTTCTCCTTATGATACAATGTTATTCATATATTAATGAAAATTGTATGGTTTAGATAACTCAGAATAATGACAATAAAGGGGAAAAAAAAGATATTATGCCAGTATTAATTACAACTTAGGATACTGATTATGAGCATAATTTGATTTTTTCAGTCAAAATTGAATATAACATTAGAAAACAGAAACTGATGCAGACTGCATCAAAATATCCCTTATACCAGGGGTCGCTAACCTTTTGGACCTCAGGGACCACCAAACTCATAATTTTAGATCCCAGGGACCACTAACTG
>BHFT01053786.1:0-10192 GCA_004320025.1 Laticauda laticaudata
GATGCATCGCGTTGACCAATGGATGGCAAGTGTTTCTCTCCGTTTTACATCCTCTTTGCATCCATTGGTGTAGTGTGACATGGGCTTTAGGTTTCTCAAATCTTTAATTGGTCACAAAGTCACTGTGGCTGCAGCCTTGGTCAAAACACATGTGGAAATGTCACTGTACAACAAAGCTCCAACTTTATCCCATCACTTATTTTTGACACTGACTTCTTGCTATGTGCCATATGCTACAGTTGCTATGAAATTTGCCTTTAGCAAAAGGTTAAAAGGTGAAGACAAGTCAACTTCAGAGGCAACCTGGCAGCTCTGAAGATGGTCGGGAATGAGTCGTTATCTTTCAATCTAAGTGTTTCAGTTCCATTGCTGAGAGGCTGAAATAAAAAAATGCCATATACACTGCCATGAATTGTTAGGAAGCTAACAGTTATTTAAATGTGATTTATACATAACCATACAACAGGTGGGTATAGTCAACCTTAAGCCATGCACCATGTTTATTGTTTGTTCAAAGTGTTTGGGTCTATACATTACAACTCTCCCAAATAAATAAATAAACAAAAATAGCATAGGATATGAAAGCTTAATTATTCATCTGAAAGCAAGGGACTTTGTTAACATAATGTGAACACCCTAACCCCATTAGAAGGGAGAAAAAGAGACTATTAGGCTTTTGGCTGTTTGGGGCAAAGCTATTCCCTCCATTAGTTGTATTCTACAGAGAGAAAAGAGGAAGTTCACTCTGAGGAGCCAGAAACATGTACTTCTGGGACAACTTTGTACTGAGATTACCAAAGGAATAGGAGTTAGCAAAAATCATGTGAGTTTATTTGGAAAAAACAAAAACATTTTTTGATGAAGCAAAGTTGCCTTATATACAGTGGAATACCAATGTTATTCTGCATTAATTTGCAATTTAAACAACAATGTTTCTACGTTTTTGGAGTTAGATCAAAGTTGCTATTATAAGAAAGAGTAGCTAAAGTGATAGGAGAGAAGTGAAAAAAAAGAGAAGAAAGAAGAGAGAGAATTAAAATATTAGCAAAAACTATTATTTTTCTCCCCCGCTCCTTCAGAATTATTTTCAGTGTATATCTTTCTCTGTATAGGTTTGCAACGAGATGATATTTTTGGCACTGTACTGTGAAAAGCAAAGGTGGCCACTGTACTGCTTTTCTGTTAATGTTAGTAACATTAACAGAATCTGAACCCATAAAGAAGACTAGAGTCACTGTGAGTGAATAGGCAGCTATATATAAATTTTCTAAACAAACAAGCAAACAAATAAATGGTTCTTTGAAAATCTCCATAGGAATGGTGTCATGGACAACACCAAGGTAAGCAATATTATCCTGGATTGATCTTATACTTTTTAAAGTCAGGTGTTCCATTTCTATGCAATAAAACCAGAATTTATTTAGTTCATTCACCACTGGTTCTGCTAGATGGCAATTTGAAAAAAACAGTCTTTTATTTTGAACTTGCGCCTTATCACTTGTAATATGTATTCTGATGAAGCAAGAAATATCAGATAGACTAAGTCCCATTTGCTGTGAGATATTATACTATGTAGATGCCCCAATTCTGTTCTTGATAGTCTTTTTATGAGCTTTTCAAGCAGCAATAAAATGAAATAGAATTGTGTATAACAAAGATGTAATGGGAGAAAATCACAATTCAGCGGTGTGCAAATTAAGAAGGGAGTATATTGCAAAAAAAAAAAATGTGTTTGAATTTCCCATGTTTCTGAATTTTAACTTTCCTGGGTGTGGAAAAAGAGAAACTTGTAGGAAGTTTTTTGACAGCATTGCCACAATAAAAAGCAAAACAAAACAATCTTTTCCCTACTTTTTCATTGCATATAAATCCAGGAAATGTGATACAGAAATAAAGTAACAAAAAAAAAAAAGAATGATGTTGCACAAAATGAAGTAGAGCTCAGCAAGGCTAATTGACTGTGAAATGATTTCCCAAATACTGTGTTGGAAATTTGTGACATCTTATCTTTTTAATGGGGTTAGAGAAAATATAATCTGAAACAGACCCTTTTCAGTGTGACTGAGGCAAGAAGGAGGGGAAAAATATCAAGGACAGTATGGAACAAGCATTTGAGAGGCAATTAATTCTTCAGGTTTCATATGGAGGGGATATAAAATCATAATTTGGCTCAACCACAGAGCACAGTGGGTGTCTATGGTCTCAAAACAAACACTAGACTGGCCAACCAAAAATACTGGAAGTAAAATTAAAGCATCTTTTTTTCCTTATTAAATGAAAGAATGTGGAACTAGAACAATACTAGAAAAATATGTCTGATGAGCTCCTATTCTGGGCTTCCCCCTATTTGTAACTAATTTGTTTTCTTTAGCATTGTGCTGCTGCTAAATTTAGCAGAAATCTCCTAAATAAACAAATTTAAAAAATAACTTCATGGTGAGGCAGAGAAGTGATACTGGATTTAGCAATCAATAGATTTATTCAAAACATTTGTATTGCTGCCCATCTTAAAACCAAACTCCGGACAGTTTACAACCCAGCAATAAAACCCCCAGATATAACAATAAAAACAAACATAACCATACTTCACTGATGCTATCTACTACCATATTCTTACCCTGCTCTGACCTCTCTTAATCTTTGCTGAAATCAAAGTAGCCATTAGAATCAGGTTATCCAATCACAATCTCTTTGGATACAAAGGGAAGAAAAGGATGAAATAGATCCTTAATTTTACCACCCACTCTACCGCATTGTTACTCACCTCTCATACAGAGAAATTGTGCAAAGACTGGGAGTTGTGTCCCTGAACTGGCCTTATATTAGCAACTGATGCATTTTATGAAGAAAAAAAAAAGGCAAAACTATTTCCTTATATTTCTGCCTTCATCCCCATAGTCTCAGTCCCATCAACTTCAGAAGGAAACACAATAATTTTGTAAAATATTCTTTCCTTTTTCATCCCCTTTAATGTAGCTCTTTGGCACAGGCATTTCCCAGCTGCTGTGGTTGTTATTGCTACATCTTTATTGTGTTCCATCCCCAATCAACTAAGCATAATCTGCCCTTCCCCCTCGAATTGAAAGAAAAACAATTGAAAGTCCCTGCTGCAATTCATATGAAATTTGATACACTGTCCTCCCCAAGAACACTTGCTTTTCTATAAAATTCATCCAACTGTACAATCAATCAGCAAGTGAGCTACACTGGCAGACTATAAGAAAGCATGAAAGGAAGATTATATATATGTGTGTGTGTGTATGGAAATGTATTTCTTAATTTAATACAGAAGTGTACACTTTCTTTTCATCCCAAGAAGTACACTTAACCTTGGGGCAGCATGTCTGGGCTTTGTTCTCAAAAGTAATGTGGAGGGTCAGGATAAAACTTAATTGGATTTTTATCTTTTGTACATTTCAATTTAATTAAAATTAATCTGATTACTCTTCAGTCTTGTATTCCATAATTTTCCCCTTCTGTTACATTAAAAAGTACAATTTAGCAACTGGTGTTAGTGGTCTCTGTGGACTGTGCTCAAGGCTTCAGCGAGCATTGTACAGCCCTGAGGCCTCAGATTGTATAGCTCTGGTATATTAATATGTGATCAATGAACTCTGGAGCAAGATAAGCGGCTTTCTAACAGCAGAACCTGGATTCAGCTATCTAAGCTCAATAATGAAATTGCTTTAGAGTGCTGAAAACTGAAATGTCAGACTATATGAGAAGAAAGTTGATAAACTAATGCTAAACCTTGTGCAATACCGGGAAGGAAGTGCAGTTATTTTGTGTCTCTCCTCAATGATGAATCTTGAGAGGGAAACTGAGGTCAGCAAATCTGCATTTAATTCTGGATTCTGATTTATTCCTCTTTAAATTACAGTAGGAATCTCCTCAATTGGGATTTTTCTGCATGTGTTAGGAGGCCATAATGGCTTGGAAATAGTGAAAAATATAGTGCAATATATCAGCTTTTTCAATCCTCATTAATGCTTCCATTATATTGTCTGAGATTCAGAAGTGAGAAAGCCCTTATTGTTCATCACATCAAACTATTCTTGCAAGCCATGAAGCTCTCCTGTTAAATTGTTGTTAAGGCTAGTGACCATGCTCATGTTCATCAGGTGAATATAGATTATGGTGAACAATAAACAAGGACAGATGGGAACAATATAGATTAAAATTATCTTTAGAATTCTTGGTGAGTTTGGTGATCATAATGTCTTTCTAGATATGTCTTCTTTGCAGTGTATCTTGTCAGTCTATGTCGAAGTAGCATAATAAATATAGTTAATGCTAAAAGAAAGAGAGAAACCAAATAAAACATTATTGCAGCTACTATCAGATTACCTACCAACTGCCAATTCACAGAATTGCAGATGGCAATCCTGAGTACACTTCTTAGGGAACAGATGGCTGATATACACTTGAGACAAGAAAGTCTAGGAAGCGCAGTATTGTGGAAAATGTCAAGGAATTAGCTTAACCTGTTTGAAATGAACAAGTTCCACCATCCAAGCTCTCCCTAGTCCCCACTGTCCCCTAACACACATTTAATAAAGAGGAATATTTCCTGACTTAAATATATTTCTTTGAGCTAGGTACAGTAGTTTACTGAACATGGTATGTGGTAGTTCAGATGAATCAGGATTGAAGGTTCCATCTATTAGCATATTAATAGACTCTAAACTCTTAGGTTTAAATAATGAGCTCTATTTGGTTCCAGGCTATCAGCTCACAGATGAACCACTGAAAACAATGGGCCTTATACCTATATAAACACCCTAGCAAAGATCAACTATTAAAGCTGCAAAATAAATCTAAGACTGTTTCTGATTCCAAATGATTTTGATTAATATTTCAGTATTGTTGAGTGATGTAAACATAGTATTAATCAATGAACATCTAAGAAAAGATAAAGACATAAATTTTGTCAAACATTTGGGAAAGGCAATTGAAAAGGTAGCAGCAATTATAGAAAAACCCAGATGATACTGGTTATCTGGACATTTTCAAATGTGGTTTCATCTGTAATGTTCACTGACACTGTTTTGATTGCTTTGATGGATGACTTACACTACAAAATATATTGAATAGATTGGAAAATAGTGGAACAGCTAATTCTCCAAGATGCTTGGTGAATTTGGTGATTGCTGTATCCTTTTAGATAGTGTCTTCTTTGCAGTGTTTCTTGTCAGTCCACTTCAGAGTATGATACTAGATGACCATTGATCATCACTTCGACTACTGACTTGCCTTGTCCCACAGAGTTCCATTTTGTCCCACATACTGTTTAACATCTGCATGAAACTGCTGGGTAAGATCATACAAAACTTAGGAATTGGAAGGCATCAATATGTTATGTGTGTATCATCATCCAAACCCAAGGAAGTAGTCAGTATCTTTAAGCATTGTTTTTAAAAAAATTAAAGTGTTCAGATTTATTGTTTCTGCAAAAACATTTATTGTATTAAAATATTTATATCTTTTCATATGGCGATTATAATGTTCTGCTTATCTTTAATAAGAAAAGGGACTTATCTCTTTGGGCGGGAGAAGTGGTGCCCTTTTTTATGGCATTGCACAAGTCAAATACTTTAATGAGCTCCCAAGAGATTTTCCAAATAGAAGTATTATTTCACATATCCAGAACCATAGCATTCAAATGGTCTTTTACCAAGTCTGTGTCTATTCCTGTCTTTCTTCCTGTCAAGTAGAGATGCAGGTACATGCAACTTCTTTCTGGGGCTCAGAAATAGTTTTTCAATGGCTGAAGCTACTTGCAATTTCATTATCTCAAACACAAGAGATCTTTAGATTTCATCCACATTAAAACAACCAAAAGGGTAAGGTAGAACAGCATTAATGGAAGAAGGAAGACAAATGCCACCATATAATTAGTTTCCCAGGTAATGCTCTGTTTAAAAATAGCCAATATCTTATAGTCAAATGACATGGGTATGTAAAACCTTATCACACTAGCTTAGGGCCAAAGTAAGCAATATGCAAATTGCTTTAGTTCCCAATTTGATATACTTAATTGTAGGCAGAGAGTCACTCTTTGTAAATTAACACAACCTCTTCTAGGTTTAGAGAATTTTTTTTCTTTTCTCTTAATCCTTAGTTTTTGTTCAATTTAATTTTACCTGATTATTTATTTATGCATTTATTTGATAAGCTCAGGTGGAGGTGCTGGGGAGTTAAAATTAAAACCTGCATATGGAAGGAAAATAAACATAAAAACCAGTTGGTCAGAAAGGATAAATGAGACGCCTCTCACTCAATGACCCCTTTAAACTGTGCAATGATCATATCCAGAACACTTTATGCTTACAATAAAAGTATTGTAAATGTTAATAAATAACATTAGCAAATAAACATTAGAAACATCTGATGATATGTGATGTGTGTATGTTAACATTTAGAACATAAATTCCCTAAGTCTATTGGATGGGTTATCAAAAGAGAAAAATGGTAGTCATGGTAACATGGTTAAATGTTCCCTGCTGGGAACTTCCATTTTTTGAACCACCCCACAGGGTTATTGCTGCCTCCTGATTGGCCTTTTAAATAATCAATCATGTTTTTTATCCTCCATATGAATTGCTCAGAACTAGTCTACTTTCTGGTTACCTTGGAGCAGGGATGGGATTCAAAATTTTTAACAACTGGTTCTGTGGGCATGGCTTAGGTGGTGGGTGTGGCTTGGTGGTCATGTGACTGGGTGGATGTGGCTTGGTGGTCATGTTACTGGCTGGGCGTGGCCAACTCAATATCACTCACATTGAGACACGCATCTCCTTGCTTGGCCTCTCAGAACTGTGGGAATGCTGCAACAGTTATAAGTGTTAACAGGTCATAAGTCACTTTTTTCAGTGCCATTGTAACTTTAAATGGTCACTCCACACAAGCAAAGTACCAATAAAGGAGGGGGAAAAAACTCCAGAGAAGTTCCAGAGAAAGGAAGTCTAGTCCTGCCAAGAACGTAATAAAGGTTAACAGAGAAGCAGTTTCTGTAAGCAACACCAGAATGTTTCCTTCCTGCCTTCCTTACAGGATTAGGCCAGTAGTTTCTTCTAACAACCAGTTCTCTGAACTGCTTAGAATGTATTCTAGCAAATAGGTGTGAACTGGTAGAATCCCACCCCTGCCTTGAATCTTCCTTATACAGATGGAATGAAGTTTACCTGCCTGCACATACTGAAATAACTTTTCATTTTACATCATTGGAAATAAAATAGACATTTATTATTCACAATTGATCAAGCTTAACTTCAGAACCATGCAGCTGTAACACAAATTATTTTTGTGACAACAGATTCTGGATGGCAAGTTCATTAAAACAAGATGCTTTTACTAGGTCAGTGTGTATTTATATTTCTCCCAAGAATTCATTAAAATATTACATATTAGAACAAGCTTTGGTTATGCCTTCAGTCTTGTCTTTTTGTCACTAGAGAGCCAATCATTCAGTGGAACACAAATACCTAATAATTTGCTAATTCAGCTAAGATTACTTTCTTTAGATTGCCATAAGTGGCAAAAGAGGACAGTAATAGTATACGACAAAATGTTGTAAAATCTTCACAGATTCTGCTCTATTTGTACCTGAAGACTTCTTTTTCTATGTAAATTTATTTGTAATGAACAAAACATAATTATTATTTTTTGTTTCTCCAGTATCATTTTTCACATACTGATTAAAAACAAGCCAACCAACAAAAGAAAACACAGCAATTTCATCCTCCCGAGATACCTCCAATTTGTATCACATAATCCCTCATTTCTCCCCCAAAATTGCAGGCACCAGTCAATTATTTATGTTTTCTTACATCTACCTGATTTTTATTCTTTTGAATACTGACATTTCTCCTGTTCCCTTCCAAATGGCCTCAAGCAGTATGCAGTTGAAATAAGGATGAAAATTAAAAACAAAAACAAAAAAAACCCAGAAAACAATATCAACCATCATAAGAGAACCCAACAGATCAGAGTTAAATCCCAAACACTTCAATGCTTTATCCTTGACCCATTATCACTTTTTTGTGGAAGCTCATCAGAAAATTGGTAGTGCATGTAGCAAGTTATTCCATAGCAGGAGTGTCACTACTGAGATATCTACTATGAGATCTCTGCAGATGGAATCCTGACATGATGCCACCTTCAGCAGGGCAATTATTTGAGATCTTATAGGAGTAGCTAATAAATTTGAGGCAGGTAGCTTCTATTACTCTTCTATCTTTCATATTTTCAACTTTATTAGTTATCTCTATAGCCTAGAAGGACAGACCATTTGTTAATCTAGAGGACTGTGTTCTATCATAGACATCTTGCAAATATTCAACTTCCACAATTCTCAGCAAACGTCATTCTGCCTGTGGAATTTTGGGAATTGAAGTTTACATATCATTTGGGCCCCCAAGTCAAAATAGATACAGGCTATATTTCCAGTAAGCGCCATAGGAACTGATGTCCTGCTGTTGGGATAGCGTTTATGAGGAAAATTACGAATGCCTACAAGATCCAGACCACAAAATCTGTGAGAGATGGTTGAGGTAATTCATGTGACTCCAGACAGCTCTTCCCTGTGAATAGGACAAAGGAATTATGGTTAGTTTCTGAGTTGAACGGCTGGAAATCAAGGAATATCAACTAAGGTCATATTTAACATAGCCTCTTAATAGCAAAGGAATCTCATTCGGTAATCATTTTTTCTCTATTGCTGATTTCAGTTCAGATCAAGATATATCTTTGTTAAATAATTCTATCATTTCTTCCTCAATTTCTTTATCTTTAATTTCATCTAAGTCATTTCTTATTTTGTCCTCATTTATTTCTTCCTTTTTATATAACTCTTCAAAGCATTTATGTACAATTTCTTTCTTTTTTTGTTCTATCTCTTGTTGTATGTCACCATTCCCATCTATTAATTGGTATATCAGTCTCTTTTCTTTCTTTTTTTTTAGTTTATAAGATAACCATCTTCCTGGCTTATTAGCATTCTCAGAGTAGGTTTGTTTAGTCATATTCAAATTTATAATCATTTTCTCTTGTTCAATTAAATTCAATTTGTGTTTAGCTATTATTATCTGATTTTGCAATGTTCAGTTCTTTGGGGTCTTTTGTAATTGCATTTCTAATTCCTTAATTTGTTGTTGCAGTTTATTTTGTTGGGCATATTTTTCTGTATTCCTCTTGGCATTGTAAGAAATTGTTATGTTGCAGCAAATCTTGCTTCCAAATCAGGACATGAGACCACGAAAGGCTGGAGAGTACAGGTTTTATTTGTGCACAAAGGTTCAGAGCATTAGCATGGCAAATCCTGAACCCCTGGCTCTTCCTGAGGCATCACTTTTATACAGTTCATAACCTCAGCCTAGCCCGGGGCGTTTCTTATGTTAAATTATACCAAAAAGGAGAAGTACATTTCTGTTATTTTCCAGACCCATCCTTATTACTGAAACATGCTTACTTCCAGTTCCTTAGTTCAGCAATTTTGTGGCTTTGCACAATATCTCTATAAGAAGCAAGGAGTCAGAAGATTTCTGGTAAATGCATATTTTGTTTTTGACCTTCCAAGCTGCTTCATTCCCCCCTTTGAAACTTCACTTAAATCTCCTGATTGCTGTGGAGTTTCACACATGGGGACAAGCTCTTCACAAGTTTTCAACTTCTCATATTCCCATAATGCCATAGCCTTACCAGTAGCCTTCTTCTCTACTAACATAGAAAGACTGTTGGAGATAGTTCTGACAAAGATTAACGCTTTTGCAAAAGCAGGCAATTACAAATCCTTTTCAGATGAGTCAAAGTTGGAAACACGAAGTCCCTTTTGAAGCACATTTGTGGTTTAAATATTCTATTGAGACAGGGAAGTTTGACCACACTGAACAGGAAACTGTTCACTAGGCAACTGAGCAAGAAACATGTTGTGGTTTCTTCAACTCAGATAAGCATTGTAAACATATCAGCTTTTTAAAAGTTGCGACCCCTCGAGGTCATATGTAGAGGGTCAGCTTCCGGAGTGACACCAGTAAGGCCTCTTCTGCCCTGTATGTGGCCTGCTCATTGCCGGTAGGACAGTTATAGGGGGCGCTTCTTCAAGTCTACCACTCATTCGACTCACCCATGAATCCCCTAATTGACTTAAATCCCCTATATTATTTCTCAAACTAGTACTTATGACAGGGGGTCT
>BHFT01053787.1:0-14501 GCA_004320025.1 Laticauda laticaudata
AGGAGAGAGATTTGCATAAAAAGGGGGAGCAAACATATCTGGAATCTCACTTTCAGACCAGCAGCCCTGCTGCAAGACCTCTGCATCGCGCGCTTCAATACTCCTCTTCCTACTTCCAACAGCATCCAGTCATGTCCACCGTGGATCGTAAACACAGTTCCTTTGTGGCAGCCACCATCGTTCTGCCAACCAGTGCGCAACCATCTAACAGGCTCCTGTGAAACATCTACTATGGGAAGAAAAAGAGGCGGCCAAGAAGCGCCTGGGTACGAAGATAGGTTCGCCAGAAGAAGCAGAGGACGGACTTACAACAAGCTGATGGTGGAGCTCAGGAACGAAGACACATCAGGCAATTCCAGAACTTCAATGAGGAATGCCTCCAGCCATGTTGAATCATTGAATGCAGATATGCGGCTGAGACGCCGCAGGATTGACCAAGGTAAAACACCCAACTTCCGGCCCAGCCTGGAACCTGGAGCTCAAGCTGGACTTTCACTCTTGCGCCACCGAATGGCCTAGGGACCCACTACGAATGGAGCATAGCAGTATGGCTGGAGGGTGCATCACCCAACACTATAACATTGTGGTCAGAGAAAGTGGTGGCACCAGGCCATCATCGAAGAATAAAGGAGGAGCCTCCTCCAGTGCCCCAACCACTGAAGAAGGAGTGGAAGAACAGATTGTTATGCATGTGGTATCCAGAGTGGCAAACTTCCCATGACTATTAATATAGGCGACTAGAGTACGACGCTTTATTACAAGTATCATGCGTGCTCAGACGAATGGACGTTACCACCCGAGTTGGAATGCGACATAGATGGGAAGCACGTGCCCTGCAATAGCACCAGCCAAGTCGAAGGTCCACTATTTCAGATTAGTATTTTAGTGTGTGGCTTCTTCAACTCCCTGAATCGCATCCTCTTCCGTACACAATTGGGTCGTAATGCTACGATACAGTTATTTTCATACGTCAACAGGATTATTTAAGGCGTGTCAGGCACCGTCTCCATTTATTGTGTTGCTCGGGCTCTAAGAGAATGCACATGGTATACACACGCTTATGCACCTCAAGGAGGAGCTGGAACAACACAACCTCAGTGCTGGGCTTCCCAGATCCAGAACCCCTGCCCACTGGACACACTACAGATTGTGCCCCTCTATAGCTTTCAATACGGGGAGGAGTGACGCCTTCTCCCTACACAAACCTACCCTCATGCAGCCCATAACGACTTCCAGACTCCTCACCCATGAAGAAGGATCTTCAAACTACAGGCTGTCCAGGGCCAGGAGCGGGTGTGGAAGAACGCCTTTAGGCATCCTGGCCAAACAGGTTTCCCGGTACTTCTTTTCACCACCATGCAGATTGCCCAGAGACGCGTGAAAGGAGGATCAATAGGAAGCTTGCTACTTATCTGCCAACATGCCTAATGCGCACCGGGGTCCCTAACACAGTGTTGCAGAAACAGGCTTGTGGACCTCGAACAAGGCCAATGGGGACATGGAGCCTGGGAATGGAGGCAAGGCAGAAACCTGATAGACACTGAGGATGTGCAAGGCCCCAACAGAGCCTCAATGTGAAGGGAAAAGCAGCGCAACCATCCTGAAACACTGGTCAACTCGCCAAGCTGGAGACATTTGGAGTGGCAAAGACAGGATGATAGATTGCTTAATGGATCTTCCTTCAGCCTGTCCTCATGCACACTGATGAGATTGTGCCATGTATGTTTAGTGGCCGCCAATTGAAACAGGGCATTATAATAAAGAGTTGTGGTTTATGTTGAATTGTGTGGATCCAATGATTACATTGTTAATTGGTTAATAGATGCCAAGGTGTGGCAGCCTGGGATGGTGACCATAACAGTCCCACTATGCTTGCACTGGAGGTTTAATCTATCCCACAGCTATTACCCATCCAAAGGTATCCCTGCCCATTCCCACTGCTATCTTTTAAACCCATCCCACAAGCATGCAAGAAGGCTTAAACCAGTTTCTAAAAGTTTCCAGCAAGACTTTATTAAAAAAAAAGAAATGAAGCAAGTGTGTGAATCAAAAATAGACTTTATTAACACAAGCTATAAGACAAAAATGAGTCTCTGGCAAGGGCTGGCAGCAGAATGCTGAAGGCTTTTGCCTGTGCTTCAGCATTGTTGTGGGGTTGCTAGACTGGCAGGAGGCTGGCAGAACAAGGCTGGACAGGAAGGCTGGCAGGGTAGGCTGGCACCAAAGGATGGCAGGAAAGTGGCAGGCAGCCCTGGCAAGGCAGAGCACCAAAGGCTGGCAGGAGGCTTGCAGGGAGCAGGCACACTAAGGCTGGCAGGAAGCTGGCATTGAAGGCTGGCAAGGCAGGCAGGCACCAAGCTGGGCAGGAAGGCTGCCACCAAGGCTGGCAGGGAAGGCAGGCACCAAAGGCTTGCAGGAAGGACTGGCACGAGCAGGCATGAACGCAAGAACTGGCAGGAAGGCTGGGTCAGGCCCAGGCCTGGCAGGCAAGACTGGCTGCAGAAGGCTGGCCAAGGGAAGGCTGGCAGCAAGGCTGGCAGGTCAGAACATGCAGGCAGGACAAGGCAATGCAGTCCGATGTGTCTGGAAGCAAAGGTCTTTCCTCTGAATAGGTGACCTGCTTCCGAGCTGCTTCCGTGTATATCCAACGGGCCCGCGGGGCTGACGCAATGCATCCTCCCCGCATGCGCAATTAATGCTCAGCATCCGCTAGGCTTCCGCTGTGCATCTGCTGTGCATCCGCTGTGCATCCGCTTCATCCGCTGTGCATCCGCTCTGCATCCGCTGTATCCGTTCCGCTTCCACTTTGCTGAGGTCCCCCGGAAGCCTAGCGGATGTGCCATCCGCTCCCATCCACTTCCCTCCGCTGGGCTTCCATTCCGCATCCGCTTTCCATCCGCCCTGCGTCCTCCCCGTGTCCATATTATCCGCTCTGGTTATGCAAATTTTTGCCCCTTCTGAGGGCAGATAACAATGGATGGAACATTTTTCTCATCTGTTGTGTCCGTTTTGCATCCATTGGGCAGTGTGACAGGGCCTTTAGGAACACAAATTTAAGGAAAAAAAAACACTGAAGATGGTTTTATCTTGAAGTTGGACTTTGTAATTGCATCAAGTCTTCTGACATCATTGAATAAGATCCTTCCATTGCCTTAGTGTGCTTTCCCCCTACAACTCTTGAAGGAGAATTTGTGGAAATATTCCTTCCTTCCTTTCCTCCTCTTCCTCCTCCTCCTCCTCTTCCTCCTCCTCCTCCTGTCTCAACCATGCCTATAATCTATTTTAGGCTGAATATCTGCAAGATGAAAGTCTATCATGGGTGGGATTATATTTCCCCTTTTTCCCAGCACCCCCAACAATTTCTGTCCTTCTTCCCTTAGTGCTACTCAAAAAGCATCAATATTTACCAAAGACCGCTTCCAGTAATTCATATCTATGGCAATGTTCAGTCTTCCACTTCAGGACATGTACATATATTATTTTATATGTGTAAGGGGATAAAGCTTCTTTGCACAAACTGATGATTGTGCAAACAAACCCCTTGCTTCTGTGGTTGCCAACATTCGCACAACTTCCAATGCAAAGTCTTTACTTCTGCACATATTACATTTTAATTGAGGTTATGACCCAGCAACACCATGAGAGTGATTTTAGTAAGGTAAGATTTATCAAGAATTCTTCTGCACCAAATATTTTGTTGTTGTTTTTAGTATATGAGTTGATCTTTCCTCCTTTTGACTCTCTGTTCTGTGGAATACAGAAGTATGAACTTAATATGTTAAAATGTTGTTCAAGATGCACTCCTCACTTCTTCAATATAATTTAGAAATATATTGTATCTTGGAGTAAGAAGCTTTGATTTTTGTCCCAACTCAAACATAATGACATATTAAAAGCGCCTTGAAATGATTGCATTATTTGGGAATTTGAAAAGAAAACATATTGGTGAAGAATAACTAATCTGGCCTTGTTATACAGCAAGGCTATCAAACTCGCAGCCCATGGGCCAGATGTATCACACCCATGCCCAGTTTAGCAAAGGGGGGGAAGTCACAATACATCATATGACACTGCTGTGATGACACAAGTTTGACATCCCTGCTATAAAGTGTATCCTGATGGATAGCACTCACTTTGATAGAACGTATTTTTGTAGGACATTCCTGCACAAAAGCTAAATAACATAATTATAGCTGTTGACATTTTATGTTTTAGGAATAAGAAGAATAAAATGAGCAGACAATTCCAAATGTGTAAAACAATATAATAAAGCTATTCCTATTTAATTGCACTTGCTAGTTTAATTTGGCTGATGCACCAAATCACAAATCAATATTCAGACATTCATTTATTTTTAAATCTATTCAAGAAAACAATAGTAGATTCTACCATAACACTGTGATTTGTTCTGTACTGAAAAACACTGAAAACATGAGATGAACAATTCAAGTAAATTCTGTCAAACTGAAGGGAACTATTGGGAAATACATTTTGTTTTATTTCACTTATCTCACTTTCCTTTAGGGCATTCAGTGAAACATAGACAAGGCTCCTGAGGACCAAACTAATCTGCTGAGTTTAACAGTTTAGCAATATCTTTTAACTCTTTTCCATGCCTAAAATTTTTATAGATCAAAGTTGATCAGAATGGATTAGGAACTAAATCCTCTAGGAAAACAAATCAGATTGTTACTATTTAAAATGGTTCGAATGACCCACATGTTTTGGGATTCATAACTGCAAGAACATTGTTTGACAACATATTCAGAAAGCAACAGTCCAGAGTATAAACCCATATTATTAAGTGCGAAGAACGAAGGGTTTCCAGAATGAGAAACTCGTTCAGAATATTGAAGAATGAAATATGAATTGTGGAATCATTTGAATGGATGGTGTTGGAAGGAAATTGTGCAGTTCTTGAATCAATGGTACCCAAACTACAACTATCAACAGATCATAGGAGAAGTATTTCACTACATCTGGAACAGTCATGGGATTCAAAACATTTTACTACTGGTTCTGTGGGCATGGCTTGGTGGGCATGGTGTGGCTTGGTGGGCGTGGCAGGGGAAGGATGCTATAAAATATCCATTCCCACCCCACTCCAGGAGAAGGATCCTGCAAAATCTCTATTCCCTCCCCACTCCTGGGGGAAGGTTACTGCAAAATCCCATTCCCTCCCTACCCCACTAACCTGCTTTCCACCTCCGTTCTCCTGTGCAGAGCAACAAAAGAAGACCCAGGCAATCAGCTGGGACTCAGGAGGCAGAGAATAGATGGGGGCGGGGCCACTCAGAGGTATTTGCTGGTTCTCCACACTACTCAAAATTTCTGCTACCAGTTCTCCAGAACTGGTCAGAATGTGCTGAATACCACCGCTGATCTGGAACCCGAAGTTGAGAATAGGTGCAAACCTTGTGCACTGAAATGCACAGAGATATTTTTGATGAAACATACTGCTAGAAATGAGATGACAGGGACAGTGGGATAAGCACAGGGAATTTTTCTCTAATAAAATCCAGGTAAAAGATTAAAATGGCTGCTTTGCTGTGGTTATAGATCCATAGTTAATTCTGTTCTAAGTTATCTCACTTCACTCATGTTGACAATAACAAAGGTTTTTCTGTGTTGCCCTAAGAGCAAGAATAGATTTCATGGCTTTATGTACAAGACAATAAATTGCAACTGAAGATTGGGATAAATTTACTGACAGTAGTAAAGACATTTCAAAACTGAAACCAATTACACTGGAGGGTAGAGTTTTCATAGATCTCTTTAGAATACTCTAGTAGTAGATTTCCCACTAATAAGAGGACAAGAGCCTTTCTAATTAGGTGGTTGAATCTAAGCACAAAAAGCTAAGCTAAGCTATAATTGGGCAAGCTAGTTTGGGTTAAGCAGGTCATGGTAACCCAATAACAGTCTCAGTATGTTCTATGAATAGGGCCATCCCCATAAACTTTTAAACGTTTATATATTTTGGTAAAGTAAGTTATGTGAATGCACTACTAATATTTTGTTAGCCTAAGTTTAGTGCATTGTGTGAACCTCTAAAATATCCTGTTCTACTCCAACATGGAAAGCTCTTTGAGCTCCATCCCATGCCAAAGCATTCTAAGGTCGGGAATTTACTATAAACCTGGATGCCAGAGGGGTTGATGGTTTATTCAAAAGCTTCAGAGCTTTTGAACCAAAGTTTTTGGTTCTTTAATAAATACAAACCATTGATATATTTCACATATCATAGTCTAAAAACAGAAATGAGCACTTTATTTACCCTCTGAGGTATAGAGGTCACTCAGGACTCTCTATTTATCTTATCACATTAACTGATGTTGTGCCCAAATTATTGAGGAACTATCAAATGTAGCCTGCATTCTTTAGTGTAGTCATCTCTGTATTATTTTACTATATACTATATTTGTTAAACTTAGGCATTTCACTATATAAATGACTCTGGGTGGTTTACAAATGAAAAGTCATGAATTCATGCAACAGTTAAAACAGTTAAAAGAAACAGTTAAAACAGAATTAAAAGCAATTAGCAAACAATCCAAAAAGATTGTCAACTTCCTTTCATTTCATAACCTGGAATATTATAACTAAAGTTATGATCACTATGAAATCTGAATATCTAAAACATCTATTTCTCAACCTTGGCAATTTTAAGAGGGGTGAGTTTAACTCCCAGAATCCCCCAGCCTCTTAAGGTTGCCATTGTTGAGCAACATGATGTAGAAGTCTCATCACAGCAATCCTACAGTAAAATCTGCTCCAATAGCAATAAACTGTAAAAAAAAAAAAAAAAAACCTCTGCCCAGTTGAATGCTCCATNAATAAACTGTAAAAAAAAAAAAAAAACACCTCTGCCCAGTTGAATGCTCCATCTTTCTTTTAAACTGACCAAACAGCATTTGGGCTGAAAGCTATATAGCATGCTGACAATCACATTCCAACAAAGTGGATAAGCTAGGATAAAGAAGTTGGAGATAAAAACAAAGATCAATCCATTTAAAACAAATATTCAATGATGATGAGGATGATGATGATGATGAAGATAGATAGATAGATAGATAGATAGATAGATAGATAGATAGATAGATAGATAGATAGATAGATAGATAGATAGAAATTAGACATAATAATTAACTTTAGTATAACTGCTTTGTTTGATCATATGGGAAGTTAGAATTCAGCATCAATTCTCAGATAGCTCTTGAAGTTGCACTAAGCTTTAAACTGCCTCAAAAATGTGCCTCTCTGGATTCAGTAATATCTAAAACTTTAATTGGTACAGAATGCTGGGTTCCAATCATATTGGACTTATCACCCAAAAAGTAAAGGGGGGTTTACTTCAGTAACACCTCAGTGTAATGGACCATATTTCCCTCCTCAGCTGTCCATTAAATTAGAGATTGTATCATCCATGGCAATGTAATTGTACAAATCTCATGTTACATCATTTCTCTCACTTGATATCATTTGTGTAATATCAATAAAAGGTCTGGGTTATCTTTGAATAACATTGGGGGGGCGGGGTTTCCCTTATTTAATGTTCATTAAAATCAAAGAGAGAAGCAACCTGGAATTAAGGAGAAACTTCCTAACAGTGTGGACAATTAATCAGTGAAACAGTTTGCCTCCAGAAATCATGCTCCATCACTGGAGGTTTCGAAGAAGAGTCTGGACAGTCATGTATCTGAAATAGTATAGATTCTAGTCCAGGGGGTTGGACTAGAAGATCTTCAAGGTCCCTTCCAACTCATTCATTCTATTCTAAAATATATATTCCTATATTAAATCTAATAAAAATCTAACAATATTTTTGTTGTGCAGCATTCAGAATCAAATTAAATGAATTGGGTAGCAAATGTTATACATTTATTTATTTAGATAATTTATATAGCTGCCCTTGTCAACAATTCCAGGTGGCAGACAATGATAACAAGAAAACAAGTACATATACAAAAGGTAAAATTCACAGCAACCAAGAAAATCAATACACATAGACAGAAAATGCCTATACACTCATGCATTCAGGGCTCCATGCTGAGCACAGAGGTAGACTTTTCATTTTTGCATAATCACGGTTGTCTTTCAGGAACAAGTGAGTTTAAATTTACACTGTGTGGCAGTATGTGAAATGAAGTCCCAGGAATCATAATGAATATCTATAGTATCAAGTTTTTAAATGATTAAAATTCATTGGGTTAAGTTACTCAGTTAATTAACTAATGACCTAACTATATAAGCTACTGCAGTACCAATAAACTATTTAGTTAATATAGGGACAGTGAAAAAGTCAAAAGAACTCTGCTTCCAATCTTCATTCAGTTATGAAACTTATCAAATACCAGTTAGAAAGTTAGGTCTTGATCTCATTTCAATTTAGCTGGAAAAATCTCACTGGACTTTTGGGATTTACCTTTTAATATTCGAATATAGGATTCCCAGGCCAGGCAAGGTGATAAAAATAAGAACTGATAAAAGAGTAAATTTGTTGCTTGAGGGTCCTTGGTGTTCCCAGACCTTGATTGTTTTCTTACAGGCATTTCATTATCCAAACTAGAAAACATCATCAATGTTAAAAGGGAATGGAGTTTGCTCTCATTTTATGTACTACATTTTATGTAGTGGCTTGCCCTTTCAGTATTGGTGGTACTGGTCTTGGTAGTTCCTTAATTGGGCTATTGCCGTGATGGCAAACCACAGGTGGCATGCAGAGCCATTTGTGTGGGCACGCAAGTCCTAGCCAAACTTACCTACAATACGCATACGCAAGTGCATGCCTCCCAGTTGATTTTCTGCCCGTTTGAGGCCATTTTCACCAACTCAGGCTTTAATTTTGTTTGTTTTGTCCAGTATGGGAAAATTGTTCCAAATATAGGAAGAAAATGTGAAAATTTATTGGAAGAAAAACCAGTGTCTTCCATTCTCAGAACTTTAGGGTATATACTGTACTCTGACAAATGTATAACATGTATTATTGGCAAGGCACAAGACAAATGAGATATGCAGCAAAGTGTTTGCATTGAAATGAGAAATGTTCCTGTTTACAACTCCATGTGCACCCACACCTTTTTTAGTTTAATTGTTTGTTTTTTGATCCCAGCTGGCATTCACAATGCCAGCAACCATCCCTAGGTCTTCGAGATATTCAGTCCTAGAGGTGTTTAAATCCTTCAGACCTGAAGACACTTATCACCACATTGTTTTCAGTTTCCCATTTTCTACGCAGTTTTATTAACTGCATATCTGAATTCCCTCTTGCTATATATGATGATTGATTAAAAAGGGAATATTCTCCTCGAGACAAAATTGCTTTTGAAACTAAAAGTATGATGAGTTTTTTAATATCACTCCACCATGATGAGTGAGCTTCTTTTGTGTGTGTGTGTGTGTGTGTGTATTAATAGCAAGTAGACATGAAAAATAGATATTTTAGCAAAAGTATAAGCTAGAGGAATAGGATCAGAACCTTAAAACAAACCAGATTTGATAGATGGGGTTTCTGGAATCTAAATATAGCTTTACTGGGCTTTTCAATCAGGGTTGTTTTGCAGGCTAGAGTATTTTCACAAATAACGTAGAAATGAATAATGATGTTGTTTGGAAATCTCATTTGGAAATGTCTCTGGTGAACAAACTTCTGTTTAGATAGTAAAAGTAAAGAAAATAAATTTGTCTTTACATTAACCATGGGATATGAATGAGATTTTAAATTTTTTGTCATTTGTTAAAAGGAAAGAATACATTAAAGTGAATTTTTCATCAGTTACTGAATTTGCAAAGGGAAATAATGAACTGTGTGTCCCCCTTTTGTTCATTCCATTTGTTACTATTTAAATGATCATTTGATGATCATAGCTTAATACTGTATGCCTAGTAAAACCCATAAAGCACAGCTGTAGGAATTATATTAAAATTAATATCTGGACTACAATGTTCTTATCCTCTATGTGAAAAATTGCCCCAAATTAATCTAGTTCCACCAGCCACCAGGAGACCTGTTTTAACTATATACAGTATATAGAAAACATTGGTAGACATTCACTTCCAATACACCAACAAAAAGCATCAAAAAGTCAGGAATTCATAGACTTCTCACCTCTATTTTTTCCCAAAAAAAAATTGGTTGAGGAAATAGTGCTATCTTAAATTGTTCCTAAGGCCCGGTCCCACTGCACTTATGGATGCAAAGAGGATGTAAAACGTTAAAAAAAGTCTTGCCCACATTGGCTAAACAGTTGTTATCATACGCTATGCATCTGTAGTGTACTCATTGTCTGCATATGAATGTTTTCATGATTGCTCTAATTCTCGTCTAACATTCTGTCCACTGCGATTTTCATCTTCTGCATATAAATTTTGAGCTGCAACCAAATACGCTAGTTTTCTTTTTTTTTGATTTTTTTTTATTTTCTTAATTTTTTAGAGTAGATCTCGTTTTCTCCCGGTAGTTAGTGTTTCTAACACACTGATGTATTTAGATCTTTTCTTGTGTATTTTTTTTCTATTATTTCATTTATGTTGTGACTTGGCTGGCTTGTTGGGTTTAATATTTTGGTGAATGGAGGAACTTTCCGCCATGTAAGATGTAAATCCGCAACATACGAGCAACAAACGTTCTATGTCCGTTATCATCCGTTAAATGTCCGCTATATATCCTCTCTGCATCCTCTAGCCATCCCCTCAACTCACATCCGCTGCAGCTGAAAATGGAAAGAGGGAGGAAAGAAAAGGTACATGAATGCTATACATCATAGTAGCACGGAAATAGAAAGGATGCGCAGTGAACTGTTTGCATCGATATACATCCGCGCGGCATCCCCTTTCTTTCCTTTAGTGTACGTGATGCATCCGCTTCATCCGCTATGCGTCTGCTTCACAATTATCCCCGTAACCCCTTCGGAGGTGTCATCCTCTTCCATCCACTTTCATCTGCTAGGCTTCCGATGAACATCCGTTTAACTCCCCACTACATACTACCCACGTCCGTTCTTTTCCATTCTTTTCCGTTCTGTTTTTATGCAAATTTTCACCACTTTTTGGAGCGGATGACAATGGATGGAGCCATCCCCAAAATTTTGTTCATCCGCTGTGTCCTTTATGCATACGTTTTGCGTCTGTCAGCCAGTGGGACCGGGCCTTTAATGTCTTTGGAATTTGTTTGCCATCTTCTAGCTTGGCTTTGAAGGGGAAGGGGTGAAAATATTCAACTTTTTCATTTAACAAGAGGTATGGTATTGCCATCCATGCAATAGTCTGATATTTTTCTATGTTTAAATTGTTCACAGATCTGTGGGTATCACCTATGCAAATGAATGGAGAAATGTTCAGTTCCACATTGATTTTAATATCAATTAGTGCATTCACATATGCGTTTTGTACCTTATAACATCCAGATTGAAAGAGACTATACTGTATGGATACATACTGTACATATGTACATACATACACACACATACATATCTATTTTTAGTCAGATATAATTCTCCTTCACAAGCAAGATACATACTGCATGTTTCCAACATCATTGTTTCAACTGTTGAATGGCCATTATTTTCTGTTTTCTGAATTCTGCCTCTGAGCTTTTGAGGACTGGATGCAGACCAGCACAACTTAATGCATTGTGTCTTTGATAATGCCTCTGTCACCTGCTAGGAAACCATCAAGAAAATAACTGATCAGCAAAATTTTGACATGCGTCAAAATAATGACGAGTAAAGTTTTTGGGAAAACCATTTGAGAAGATAAATATTTTGATGAATGTATTGATCTTGTTCCTGCAGACTCTTGTTGAGAAGCTGCTTGAAACTGGACAAGAGGCTGAAAAATGATGTTGGGAAGAATCAAGAAGTAAGAAAATTGAAAAATAACATTCAAACTTTTCTTTGTCTTCAAGCGTATATGGTACACATGCACGCACAGGCATTCATAGATAAACATAAAAACAGTGGGTATACAGTTATTTTATACGCTATATTTATGTATTTGCATCTATATTCTGTCTAGGTTTACAGTCCACTTTCAGCACAAACAATTAAAGTGGTGTGTGTGTACAGAAAATCTTAAAATATATAGTTTTCTTTATACTTATCAGAATAAATCACTTGCATTTGTGTATGCTTTATATGTTTATTTCAGGAGATGATTTTTATTTTATTTTAGTATTGGTTTTTGTGGCCACCCAAGACACAAATTATTATTCTGATGATTAATATAGGATTAAAGCTGGAAAACCAAACATATTTTTTAAAAAAACCAAAATCATATAACCAAGGCCAATTGATAATCCCTCAATTTTCACTTATTATGGTTGAGCTCAACCCTATCCTGATCAAACTCCCATGTGAGGGAGTAAGAACAGTTGGAGATATTTTATTTCGAAGCCATTTTTCAAGGGGAAAAAGAAAGAAAGAAAGAAAGGAAGGAAGGAAGGAAGAAAGAAAGAAAGAAAGAAAGAAAGAAAGAAAGAAAGAAAGAAAGAAAGAGGCAAATCTTTCAGAATATGAACTGAACAGTTATGTTGGAGGAGGAAAAAAAACACATGCTAATACAAAATCCCTGTATCAGACCAAACATTTCAGCTAACCAGGCTTTATTACACAAAATATGTTTTTTTTTTTCTTTTTACAACCCTTTAATCCCTTCATTCATGGTGGAGTTAGGATGACTGACTGGAGCTGAACATTTACTGATTATCAATTATATGAAACAGGCAGCAGAACTATTCCGTTATCCTTGTCTTTGTACCAATTCAACTATTGTCAGTTCTTAGACTTAGAAGAACTTTATTTACACTTTATATTACATTAATCGACATACATTAAAATGAAATTTCATTGCATACAGCTCTCAAAGGGTCATCTTATCCAATGTACACTATATAAACATGACAAAAAATGAATAAATAAAATATGCATGCATAATATATACATATATTATATGACACAGAGAAACAATTTAGTCAAGTTCAGATGTACACATGTATATGACAAGAAAAATTAATCTTGTGAGTTTACCAGAAAGATGGCATAGGGAACAAAGCTGTTACAGAATCTAGTAGTCCTACTGGAAATACTTTGAAACCTCCACCCAGAAAGAAGCAACAGAAACAGATCATAAAGTGTGTGTTGGGGTCTCTAACAATGCTTCGAGCTCTAAGCACATAGTGCTTATAAATAGTATCCTGAATAATGGAAAGTGAGCTTCCTAAAATCTTCTAAGATTATAGGAAACCAGACAAGGAAACCAAAATCATTCAAGCTATTACTACTTTTATGAAAAGGTAACAGTACCAAAACACCTATTTGTAATACAAATCTGAATGTATTTCCCTCTCCCTCCCTGAGCTTTGTGAGAATGAGGGACCTAAATGCTTTCTCAAATTACATTTCTGCACTGGACTCAGATTTCTTTTATCTGATTGTTATATTAATAATGGTTCTTTCTCCTGTTCCTCAAAGCCATTCCTTCTACCCATTACAGCTATATACTTTGGTATGAAGTTCCAAAGGAGGTCCTGCAGAACTGGGGTATCCTGTTGTATTGAGAAAATTAGCACAAATCCTATGCACTTGATATATCTCAAACATTAATTTCATCCACACTTTCATTTTTTTTTCCAAAAGTTTTTCATTTTTTAAATTTTATACACTTTTTCACATGAGCAACGTATTTCCAGATTATAACACTTGTACATAGTCATACTTTTATTTCCATTAATCTTATGTAATATTAATTCATATCATTAACCATTTCACTCATCTTTAAATAAATTTGCATTTCATACATCAGTTCATTGATTCAATATCAATATCATTCCACACATACATAAGTTTTTGATTCTTTATCCCCTATTATTTCCATTTTCAGTTTACCAGCTATTTTATTTTACATTACTCATCATTATTATCCTTAGTTTTCTGTAAGCCGATATATAATAAATGATCTGAGAAGAGGAAAAATATAATAAAACCAATATATTTAGAATCCACATGGTATTTTCCATTCCATTCCATTCCCTACTTTAATCATAGTAAAATATTCTCGTTATACAATTCTAATAATTATATATATATATATATAAAATATATATATGTATGCTGTTCAGCTTCCTTCGGGTATTATCCCATGTCATTGTNTGCTTTTAAAGTTGTAGCAACGTTTCGGCAGAATCTCATCTGCCATCATCAGGCTTCTGTATTGAGTTCATCTGTGTCTGACTGCACAGCCGTTTCTGTTTTAAACTTGATGCGACAACAGAAATGGGTGTGAAAGTCTGACTCACAGATGAACACTACACAGAAGCCTGATGATGGCAGATGAGATTCTGCTGAAACGTTCCTACATATATATATATATATGGATCTTTGGTTATTCGGGTTTTGTCCCACGTAAAATTGGAAGTATCTAGGCAATATTTCAATGAAGTCTCATTCATCATCTTCAGGCTTGTTTCTTCGGCTCTGTGCTTCTCAGAGTAATGTGAGCTTGCA
>BHFT01053788.1:0-13520 GCA_004320025.1 Laticauda laticaudata
AACCAACGGATGGTAAGTGTTTTTCTCCGTTTTACATCCTCTTTCCATCCGTTGGTGCAGTGTGACAGGGGCTTAAAGATGCCATGTGTAGATTTTCCAGATGCATACTCTTTGCATAATCATTCTCTTTTTAAAGAATGCAACTTTCAAACCAATCCCATGCTTCCTCAGCCTAACCTCTGGAGAACCCATGATGCATATTAATCTTTAGGAAAGAGACATGTGTGCTTTAAGTTTTTAACTCTAAACACATTTATTAGAAGGAAAGCCCAATTACACAGAATGAAGCTAGGCTTTGTGCTTCATTGGCAAGAATGATACTTTCTGCAGAATCATACTTTCTGCCCGGAAGGGAATTGTTTCAGTTACAGCCTTTGAATACAGTACATGTATTACTATAAACATAACTATAAACATTACTTGGTGCTCACAATTCAGGGTATTATCAAACTTCTTAAGGCATTTTCAAAGAGATGGAAATCTCGCATTGTGTCATCAGTAATTTTCTGGCCCTGACTAGAAAAACCTTTAAACCGGAACTTTTAAAATGCCACCAGGAATCAAATGTCATGCTAATAAGCCACTCTCAAAAACACTTCTAATGCAGAAGACACAGTAATATTTCTGCGGGGTGCTTTGCATAGATTAGATGGCAAAAAGGCATTATACAAACAGAATAGAAACTCCATATTTGGAAATCTGGATATATTTCTCATATGCCATGCAAAGGTATTTTCTGGATCATCTGATATCCATTTCTACCAGTAACTGAATATTTTTATTCCATTCTGTTAGTAAATCATGCAACACAGGAAAACTAATGGTCATTTTTTAAGTCATGCCTGGAAGCATTACTTCCATTGCTGAGAGCAGTAACCTCTAATATCTATAGTCTTCCTCCCTTTCCTTTATCCCTTGTTGATTGCATCTGTTCAGGTGTGAAAATGTGTTACTATTAGATGTGTAAACAAAAGCCATTGATTTCTCATGATTGCTCCACATCTTCTCCATCACAACACACTTTTAACATATATTGGCTCGGATTTAACCATTGGGAAATGCACACCGGTGCAAATCAAAGCATCAAATTCTGCAAAATATATAAAAGTAATGATAAAAAAAAAAGACCTGCCAACAGGGGGGGTTTAATACTCTGGTTCTTCTTCGTTACCTTTATGATGGAGAGGAGGCGGAGACAGAACAATATGAACTTTTATCTTTCTATCTCAAAGTTGGTGCAAACATTTCAGCCCATCTCTGTGATAGGCAATCGCTTTTTCTTTTCTCTCTTCGATCAAGCCGATCTCCGCAACTACTTTGTTTATGCATGCATCGAGTTATGCAAACTCGCCCTACCCTTCGTGAGAAAACAAAATCAAAGGCCGGTGTGCAGATTATTTCTGCCTTGCACAACTGAATTGTGGGAGGGTAACCAAACAAACAGTAAACGTCGGGCGGGGGAGTTTACTGGCCGAGGCTGTCGCAAGTGTCCGCCGGCACGGTTTGTGCGGAGCCACCCGAAGTCCTCGCTGTCGCCGACGGCGCTCTTGCAGCCAGAGAGGCGGTGCGGTGCGCGTCTGCTGAAGACCCGAGAAGGGGAAAGAATTGCTCAGCGGGCCCGCTCGCTCCCAGCCGCACGATGCACCCGTCTGCCCGCCCTGTCTACTACGGCGTCGTTTTCGCTTGGTATACGTTTTTTTTCTATGCCTGCGCCTACTTCGTGGCCAACCTGGACAAGTCCCGCATAGCCAAAGGCCGGTTCAACCCGTTTGGGGGCAGTCAGTGGAAATACCTGAGTTTTCTCAATGTGGTAAGTGCGCTGCCGCCTATCTCTCCGCCGCTGACGGCCGCGGCCTACCTGCCCCCCTTAGCCTCGCCGAATAAGGCGCTGCTTTGTACTTCCGGCTGCAGAATACGCCCAGCGTGGCGGGAATAGGCGGGATCCCCAGGTGTCGAGCGGGTAAAATGTGACAAAAAGCTTGTGTAAAAAAGCTTTAAGGCAGCCAGCGGGGTGGGTGGGCTTGCTTTTGTCTCCCACCCTCCCTCCGGCTAAAATTATAAAGGAATCATTGAATGCCCAAGACGGATAGGGAGATCTTCCACCATGCTTTTTCAACCCCAAACGGCTTGAAAACAAACGCAACCGTTTGTGTGAGAGTTTGATTGCAAGTTCAATGCCCTACCAGCAAATAAAATAATGATAACAATAATAATGATTAATCATCATCATCGTCATCTTGGTTGATACCTAGGATGCTGGTAGCAACCCATCAACATGCCATCGGCGCCAGTCAGTGATATTTGTGGTACATTTTTAAATGCTCAAGTTGACAGACTTTCATGTTTAATGAATAAAAGAGGTAATAATAACAATAGCAATAGAAATATATTTTTAAATGTTCAGTTGACTGAGTTGACTGATTCATGTTTAATGAATAAAAGAATGCCAGTACTAATAACAATGTTCAGTTGACTGATTCATGTTTAATGAAAATAATAATAGCAATCCATATCAACCATCAGCACTATTCAATGATATTTGTGATACATTTTTAAATGCTCTGTTGAAGGACTTTAATGTTTAATGAATAAAAGATAATAACAATAACAATATATTTTTAAATGTTCAGTTGATTGAGTTGACTGATTCATGTTAAATGAATAAAATAATTGTGATAATAATGATAATAATAATGGCAGCAACCCATATCAACTATCAGCGCCTGTCAATATTTGTGATATATTTTTAAATGTTCGGTTGACTGACTTTCATTTTTAATAAATGAAAATACAATAATAACAATAAGAATAACAACAATAAGAATATTGTTTAAAGATTTAGTTCGCATTTATATGAGTTTAGATATCTCTATCAATATAGTTGGTTTGTGAGTATTTCAGGGGGGGGCACAGAATATGTGCAAGCAATTTGTAGAGGTCCTACAGAAATCCAACAGTAAAACATGAAGAAATGGCTGCGTCCAATTGACTGTTTTATGGGAGCTTCAGATGCCCTGAAAACTTTCCACAGAGATGCCCTGTCCCAGATCTTTATAATACATCTTTGCAATGCTAAGAAAAGAAACACAATACAAGAAATTAAGTTCAGATGTTTAAAAAATAAGCAGTTATTGAATACAGATTCACCACAACTTAACATGCATTCAGTGAAAAGAAAAGTACTCGGTAACTAGTTCTACAAACTGGAGGAAAACTCTGGTTTAAGCATTCATCAAATGCTGATCCACTATTTATTTATTTATAACACATCCTGTTTCAGGGATTTCTAAGATAACAATCTATGAAACAATTCAATATTGATATTTTTGAAAAATTTAAGTTCACTAAGCTATAAGAAAGTAGCCAGGTTTTAACCATGCACCACAATGAAAGATGTCAGCACCAGCAAAACTAAATGAGAAATTTCAATAATGGAGGATATGTAGCAAACCTCTTTTGAAATCAGTTGAAATATCAGATGAGTAAAAGACAATATTTATTGCTGATTGAAACCCCTTATGGAGATTTTGCACAAAACAGCAAATTATTATTTATGGTGTAGATGATTAGACAGGACAGATTATAAAAAGAAGAAAGACATGTAACTTTAGAGAAAAAGATAAGTTTATAATTATACTTACAACTGCTGCAAAGAGGATTGGAAGGCACTTCTTTGTAAAGCCCCTGTCACACTGCAGCAACGGATGGAAAGAGGATGTAAAACGGAGAAAAACACTTACCATCCTTTGATTAATGCGATGCATCCGTTCTGTACTCACTGCCTCCGTTTTGCTTCCTCTCTATCCGTCCAGCATCTGTCTATTGACATTTCATCCGCTCAAAAGGTTTTGAGCTGCTCAAAACTTTTGAGCGGAAAATGTATCCAACGCGTCCGTTCTGCATCCGCTAGGCATACGGAGGACATCCGTTCTGCATCGTTGTCATCCGTTACGTATCCACTATATCCGCTAGGCATCCGCTGCGCATCCGTGCAACTCGAATCCGCTCCAGCGGTAAACGGACGCAGGGAGGAAGCGGAACGGACGCGCAGCGTTAGTAGCACGGACAGAGAAAGGATGAAAGCGGATGCAGCTTGCAAAGAAAGCATTTAAAACGGAAAAAACGTTCGCAGAGGGGACCTATCTCGGATATTAAGGATGTCTAGAGGATGCCTAGAGGATGCAAAAGGATGCTTTCCATCCGCTCTGCGTCCTCCCCCCGTCCGTTCCTTTCCGTGTTATCCGCTCTGGTTATGCAAATTTTTGCCCCTTTTGAGAGCGGATAACAATGGATGGAACATTTTTCTCGTCCGCTGTGTCCTTTTTACAAACGTTTTGCATCCGTTGGGCAGTGTGACAGGGCCTTAATGTGTTCTTTTCTATTTTTCTTTTTCCCTTTCTTGTACTATTAGTTTGCTCCTTGATTTCTTTCTTTTTTCTTTGCTTTTATTCTGTATTAGTTTTTAACCTTTTAAAAAACTTTCAATAAAATGTTTTTTTAAAAGAATGATCGTGCTGCAGCATATTGCATGTTGAAGATTTCATACATCATCAATCAACAATGTTTGCTTTTAACAAGGAAAAAAAAATAAGATGGACCATAGTTAGAGATTGTATTGCATTTGTTACAGATCATTTCTCTTGTTTATGTTTCTGTATATATAAAGTCATATCAAATTTATTCAGGTGGCTGCAGCAAAGAAACACAGTGCATTGCTCCAAGCATGTAGTACTTTCAAATTGTTCGTTGATACATACATATGTCCCTGTATGTACCTACTCTAAAATGCTGTGAGGATTAAGGGAACCCTAATCACAATAACCTCTGGCCTGCAAGTTTACTGGCCTGATGCTTAGGTATTTGACTTGAATTCTGCCCTATTAGAAGCCTTATATCGATGGGGCTAGTAATACGATGAGATAATAGCAATAGCACTTAGACTTATATACTGCTTCACAGTGCTTTACAGCCTTCTCTAAGCAGTTTACAGCATCAGCCTATTGCCCCCAACAATCTCGGTCTTCATTTTACCGACCTCAGAAGGATGGAAAGCTGAGTCAACCTTGAGCCTGGTGAGATTTTTCTTTTTAATCAATTTTTTTATTTTGTTTTATACAGACATTCCATCTTTAGTTTAAACAGTGTGTCGTCTAGGTACAAATATCTTGTACAATAACCATCACAATTAGTACATATTCATTACTATTATATCATTATTCTGTTATTACTTCATACTATTACATATAATGTATCTAATTATAATAACAATTCTCAGCATATTTAATTCTTATTCACATATTTACTATTTTTCGCTTATCTTCTTAGATTTTCTAATTTCCATTTTTATTCTCCAGCCATTGATAAAATAATTCCCATATCATATAATATTCTGTTTGTTCCTTTTCTTTAATTGCAAGTGTTAACTGTTTCATTTCTGCACGTTCTAATATCTTCCTGATCACATTCTCATCTGTTGGAATCTTTTCACTTTTCCAATGTTGTGCAAATACAGAGCCTGGTGTGATTTGAACTGCCAAATTGCAGGCAGTCGGCAGGCAGCAGAAGTAACCTGCAATACTGCATCCTAACCACTATGCCACTGCAGCTCTTTTAAAATTTAAAATTTTAATTTAAAGTAGTTATTACATTTGCTGCCTCGTAATCCTATCTGTCTAGACAGGGTAGCACGGATCTGACCAATTTGCCTTCTGGTATGTAGATATTCTATGGCCAATTCCTTCCACTTTTTCCGTTTTCTGTCATGACAGCATTTTTATGAGAGTTGCCTTGATTTGTACTCAAGACTCCATGTATGTCCCCAAAGATTGCTTTCCCTGTTATATGAAGGAAAGTGAAATAAATACAATAATGACTGTTTTCCCAGCATAATGTTATACTCTTTAATGTATTTGTATCAAATTGGTACTTTTGGTGCAGTATCTGGGATATAATTGTAGAGCTACCCAAGACATTTTACTGCTTGAGGCAAGCAAACAAGATGGTACTCTCCTATCCTCCAGTGAGTTGGTGGTAAGATAATCGGACTGTCATTGAACATTACTTCAAAGATGTAGATGTAGTAGACCAATTTGCAATGTAGGATAAACCCTATGGCAAGTTCAGTCCAGCAGAAAGGAATGACATTGATGGTCAAAAGGAACCAATGAGAGGCTAAATCCTCTATTATTTGATATCTCAAACAGTTTCTTCGTTCTATCAAATGCAGCTTGATCTTGTATAATGTTTGTGATGCATTTCCATGGGGACAATTCAAATGATAAAGGCTTCAATTGAATTGAAAAAAAAGGATTTAATTGAATCCCATTGAAGTGGAATGTCAGATTGAAGCAGCAACTCACTTTGATTTGTTCTCTTTGATTATTGTTTGTATATTGAACTGCTTTCCTTTGATGATTCAATTTGGTTTTTTTTCAGAATACTGGATTGCATTGCTCTGATGCACCAGATCCAAGCAATCAGATTTTCTGGAGCAATGCAGTACTGCTAATCAGAATAATACTATACAACTTCACATAGATATCATGAAATAACCTTTTTGTATTAAAATTCTTCCCAGAGTAGAATCCATATTACTTTTTTTAGATGATTTTCTTCTTGTAATGCCTGGATATTTACACATTTATCACCCAAGCTAAATCATAAAAACATTTCCAGCAAGCAAAATACATTTAACCTGAAAACTATACTCTGAACTGAAGCATAAGCATATAATTTGGTGAGGTACAATATGTACACTTTAATTTTGGATGATCAGTTGTTCATTAGATGTAATTAATTTAGGTTTTGCAGGTTGTTTTCTATGCAGTCTCCTTGCTGACCAGTGCATTCATACTAATGAAGAAACAAAGAATTGCCACAATCATCATATCCTTTAAAGACTTGATCTTTAGTAGCTTGGTTTTTCCATTATCCACAGTAAGTTACAATAATATTTATCAATGCATGATTAATTATATGTGTTATGACTTAGATAATTATTTGGATAAACAATAATTTGATTTTAAGTTGATTCCTAGTGTTATAGCAGGAGCAAATTGTAGCTGATACCCAGTTTAGTATATTCTTTCCAAATGTTTGTAGGAAGGACTACATCATTTTGAGGATAACAAAAATGCTATTGTAGGGAGAACTTAATTCTTGAGTGAAGAACCCAGATCCTGTCATATTGAAGATACTCCTTTTAAAATGGAAGCTTCATTGGTGTGGTTCATTTGATAATTTCAAGCAGAGAATATATGTTATAATGAATTCTTTGTCTGATATATAATTATAGGAACTACAAGCTTGAAAAATCTTTGATAGCACTGGGGAGAGGCAATAGTTATAATATAGGAAAAATGTCTGAGAAGTCAAGTTTAGGTTGCTAGATGGTAAGACAGGTATCAAAGACTACCAAAATATCATTATGAAAAAAATACTCCATTTGCAGGACTACGTACTGTAGTTCAGAGATTTCAGACGGTGCATGTATGATACAACAGTATCAGAGTTTAGGTTTAGACGGAAGACAAAAAGCCCATGAAAAAGATTCATAGCCAACAACATTTGGGGGAAAAACATAACAGATAGAATTTTCTCTACCAATGCAAGATGTCTTCTAGTTAAGTTTGGTGGTGGTCATGTGTAATTAAGAGTTTCTGGATGTGAATAAAACAAAAATATTAGTGGGTATAAAGTAGTGGAGCAGATAGTACTGACGGATGTGATCATTCCTGGTTAAACAAGACAAATAAAGCTACTGGAGAAAAGGTTGATGTTACTAGAAAATGTTGAAAGGCCCAATCCTTCAAAAGAATCTTTATTGATGACCACAAATGTAAATTAGATCAAGAGATATGCTCAGCTAGTCAGAAAGCTTAGAATGATCTTGAGTTAGTGAAGAAAATAAAGAAGCATTGCAATGAGTAGAACTAATAGAAACTTCAGCTAAGGTTGGGGAGGAAGAACTGCAAAATTTGTAGGGAAAAATATATGTGGATGGAACTTATTAGGAGAACCTCTTTCATTTTTATTTGTACCTTTGAGGCCATGTATCACAGCTTTCATCTGCTTTCCAACTCAAAACAGCAAAAAAAGTATCTGTTTTCATCAGATGTGGTCCAAGGACGTCCAAGAACCACAAAAAAATATTTGAAGACCTCATGTTCCCTGCAGTCACTGTTTGCCTATTCCTTTCTTGTATCTTGTTTCTTTACAAATTAAATAACTATTGATTTCACCTATATCTAGATTGTCTCTGTAAGATTTAAAAAAAAATTAAGGTTGACATTGTTATTACAGGTCCTCGTTCAGCAGTTATCCATTCAGCACCATATGAACTGCTGATGGTGCTAAACAAGGAAACTTATGACTGATCCTTGTAGTTGAGGCCTTTGTGGCATTCCTGTGCTCATATGATCATAATTCAAGCACTTGGCAACTGGCTCACAGTTAGAACATCACAGTGTTCCATGGTCACATGATGACCATTTGCAGCCTTCATGAGTGGCTTCCAACGAGCAAAGTCAATGAGGAAAGTGTATGAGGTTGTAAATAGAAGTCATATAATGTCACAACAAAAAGGTTGGCTAACAACAGCAACTGGAATTGCCAGAACTGCAGTCATAAGTTGGTGTAGTCATGTAATGTTTTGCTTTATGATAGTGTGGCTTAGCAGTTGAGTTCCTGGTCCAAATTACTATAGTTAACTAAGGACTACCTTTTAGAAGGTCTCAAAGCCTTGTCTAAGTAAATCCATCACCCTCCCATTTCAAAAACAGTGGATTAAAAACCCACCCCCATATAAGTGTAAGTGTAGATAGTTTTGCTGTTTATTGTTTGATACCACTGATACCTACTGCTTTAAGAAGGAGCAAGGGAGGACTGGAGGATGATGGACAAATGGACAGACTGAGACATTGTAAGATAGGTATATACTCTAGGTAAACATTCATCGTAAATTCTGTCAGTCAACACTTCTTTGCTTTTTCCTAGTTTGTGTTTGCTACATTTTGGAGTATGTACCTATATGATCGGGACCTTCTTTACCCAAAATATATGGATTCAGTTATTCCTGGATGGGTTAATCATGGAATGGTGAGTAAAAAGAAACAAAGCTGAACATAACAAAAATAGTCAGAATAAGCTATGCATATTATTCCAGCTAATTATTCAGATTTAGATTCATTTGTTTCAATAGACAATCACTCAATCTATTATAAAGAAAATAATGAATTGGCAGGATCATGCCCAAACATCGCAATTTTTCATTTGTAGAGTTCATCCTTCTCTCTTTAACTTTTCATACTATTACATGCTAAAAGTGGGAGTGCGAATTGCCAAAGAAGCCTTGAAGCTACTATTGACTTCACCTGAAGGAGGAGGACTTCACCTGAAGGAGGAAAGGTCATTGCGCGCGGAGAGAGACAAGTGGAGAAAGTGGGAGGGGGGATCCCTTAGTCTTGGGGGCTGCAGCTCAAGGGGGGGTCCATGGCAGCCCCNGATCCCTTCAGTCTTGGGGGCTGCAGCTCAAGGGGGGGTCCATGGTAGCCCCAGAAGAGACCTTCCACTTTCTCTGCTTTCTTCACCATTCTCAGCCAAGGATTCCCATTTTTCCCCCACTCTTATTTTCCCCCAATTCAGGTCATCAACAGCCATTCTTGAACCATTGATTTCAAGATGGCACCCAACAAGGATGGTGAGGTTCTTGCTCCGAGAGAACTTAATCACCTTTTAGAACCTCCACCTTCACCAAGTCGCCTGAAATTATGCGCTGAAGCTCCCATGGGTAGCCAAGATCCCTTGGGAGCCCGAGATTCCCCCACAGCCTCAGTACCTTCCTCAGCAGCCATAGCCTTCCATCCCCAAGCCCCTGCAAAGCACAATTTCCCGGAGGTAGGGCCGTTGGACAATCTCCCCAGCAGCCGTAACACTTGAGCCCTGAGCCCCGGTGGAGCGCAAATACCAGGAGGCAATTAGAGAGCCAGCCAGAGCACAGCCATCTCTACTCAGCTTTCCGAGCCCCGGATAAATAGCATTCCTCAGAGGCAGCCAGAAAGCCAATTGTCTACTATTGATCTCACCCCTTTCCTAAGAGGCCTGTAGGGGGCGTGCATAAGCGCACCAAGGTGCCTACCATCCCTGTCCTATTGCTTTTTTTCATATATGTATCCATTTCATGTATTCATAACTATGTTTATACTTACACCTGTTATAATAGCTTGACAAAATAAAATAAATAAAGCTCTGGAGGAAATGTTAGTGGAATTATCCTTGCCAAATTTAAATCAATAGAAAGATTTACATGAGCGGCAGAGATAACTTCTTTTATTGCAGTTCCTATAGAAAAGGCTTTGATGTGAACCGTATTTATATAAATATAGAAAGACTGGAAATAGAAATAATTATTTGGCAATATTTGGGAAGGAATGAAACAGTCTATAGTATATATCTAAAATATAAGATTCCTGAAACTCCTGGTAGCTCCTTGAAAATAATTATAGCTAAGATTGAGCATCATCAGTTTCTCCAGAAATGCCAATTGGCAAGTCAGCCAATCTAGCCCAATAAATGGCATATAAAAAGCTAATCAACTAGTGCCCCTTTCCTCTGTAATAGCAACCAGAGATATCCCAGATTGTTTTAAGTTGTTTGGAAACCTGTGATAGAAAATCTCAGAAATACTGCTCCATCCCACAATTAAAATACAACAAAATGCTACTTTTTCTACTACTACTAATAACAGTAATAATTTGATATGAGTAATTTGATATTTTACTGGTGTACAAGATTGGACACAGATTAAATTAGACATTTCAGGTTATGATTCCAGTTACCTGCCTGTATATGACATAAAAAGACAGCAGGAACAGAACTTACTCAGGTAGTCCTTGATTTATAACCATAACAGAGCCCAAAATTTCTATTGCTAAGCAAGTCAGTTGTTAAGTGAGTTTTGCCCCATTTTCTGACCTTTCTTACCACAGTTGTTAAGTGAATCACTGCAGTTAAGTTAGTAACATGCTTCCCACACTTGTTAAGTGAATCTTCAACTGGCAAAAAGCCAAATCCACGTGGATTATGCCATCCTTTTTGCCAGTCTCTGTTGCCTCTGTTCTCAGTCACTGTATTTACCTATTTCCTCCAAGGTAATAAAGTCCAGTAGATTTTGTATTCTTTAAAACTACTCTTAGATAATGTTAGAATAAGGAAGAAAACACTACCTTAATGACAGGTGCAGTTAAGGATAATTAAAGTCTGTCTCACTTATGGACTGGAAAAGAGATGAAGGCATAAGACAGGTACTGCCAGGACATTAGGTACAAGTGGAAATGAGAAAGATCCTAAATGTGCATCCTAAAATAACCTGTAGCATTATGACAGACCTGCAGATACAGATAGTCCTTATTTAGCGTCCACAATTGGGACCAGCAATGTTGTTGTTAAGCAGAGCAGTCACTTTTATGAAACTGTGCTCAGCTTTTCCTTTGCTTTATAGAGCAGCAAAGGTTGTAAATATATAAAGTTACTTTTCAATCATGGTCATAATTGAAGAGTTGCTAAAGGAGGCAGCCACTAAACAAGAACTACCTTGTACCATCATTGCAAACAAATCAAACTGTAAAGTCTTCCCTTAGGAAGTCTTTGAAGAAAATGTTAAGCCTTCTGCTTAATATTAATATATTAAGATGTTAATATTCTGCTCAATATTTCACTGCACGTAAGTTGAATGTGCTATTAGCATTTCATAAAATCTCAGAGTAGCAGGTACTGAATCAAACAAACCTTTTTTTAAATGAATAAGTAAATGAATGAATAAGTACCTGTTATGATAAATAAATAAATAAAAGCAAGGCAATACAGAACTCATCCTGAAAGAAAGTGTCCATGGGCAACTGAAGTAAAACTTCATGTATTTTGATTATTTACAGCGAGAGGCCTTGTTCAGATCAAGTGTTCCCTTTATAATCAGGAGGATCATTCCAGTATGATCATTTTCTCTTGTTGGTTTTTTATTTGTTACAAGTAAATGAAACAGAAAACTGAGAATGAAAACTGTAAAAATGGGTCACCATCCCATTTTTATCAACCCTCAAAGATTGATGATAGTTGAGACATAATTATGAAGATTTGCTTTTTAAACAGATTTTTTTTAAATTTGCTCAAAATGCAGACCTTGCATTTATTTGAATGAATGGTAAATTAAACAATATGTTACAGTGGAAATGAAGTTTAATTGCTTTTAATGGCTCTTGGTTTGCAGTTTGACAAAAGTTATATTAAAAATTGCTATGAGAAGGGACCAATTTCCAGAGAAGAAAACACAATGCATTTAAAGGGCTCTCAACTAGCTTTAAGCTGCAGTATATGGCCCATTACTAATGTCATTTCTACAGTCAGCTTTCTATTGTCTAGCAAAAAGAATTAATTCGGGAGAGCTAATTAAAAGCCATTGGCAAATAGAAAACTTTGCAATAAGTGGCCAATCATGCAATGATTGTGGTCTTTGGCTGTATCAACGTTAATCACTGTGAGCTAATTTGCTCTTGTAAACTGTATTGTTCTTTCACTGTACACAGTTACGAATGGATAAAACCAAAATGAGGCAAACTGAAATGATTTCTTTAAAATCCTTACCCAGCTGAGCTTTATGTTCCACAAACCTTTTGTTTATTTAGTTTCATCATTACCCATTCAACCCTTCACATGCCCCTTATATAGTATATAAGTAATAATATAGCATACTTTACTATCGGGGGTGTCAAACCGGAGGCGTCACACGCAGGCCACGCCTACCCCAGCTCCATGAAGTAAACATCATGTCATGTGACATCGTGTCACCACGAGTTTGACAGCCATTTTATATATATATATATGTGTGTGTGTGTGTGTGTGTGTGTGTGTGTGTGCTGTTCAGCTTCCTTCGGGTATTATCCCACGTCATTGTAGTGCTTTTAAAGCTGTAGCAACGTTTCAGCAGAATCTCATCTGCCATCATCAGGCTTCTGTATGGAGTTTGTATGTCATACAGAAGCCTGATGATGGCAGATGAGATTCTGCTGAAATGTTGCTACAACTTTAAAAGCACTACAATGAGGTGGGATAATACCCGAAGGAAGCTCAACTGCATTCATGTAAGTACCTGCGAAAACTTATATATAAAGTTTTCGTTTTATATATAAATATATGTTTTTTTAAGTTTTTGCGGGTACTTACATGTGTGCTGTTCAGCTTCCTTCAGGTATTATCCCACATCATTGTAGTACTTTTAAAGTTGTAACAACGTTTCAGCAGAATCTCAATACAGATGAACACAATACAGAAGCCTGATGATGGCAGATGATGTAAGTCATTGTAAGACATCTGATGTAAGTCATCTGATGATGGCAGATATATGTAAGTACCCACGAAAACTTTAACACACACACACACACACACACACACACATGTGCTGTTTAGCTTCCTTCGGGTATTATCCCACGTCATTGTAGTTCTGTTAAAGTTGTAGCAACGTTTCAGCA
>BHFT01053789.1:0-14788 GCA_004320025.1 Laticauda laticaudata
GTGGGATAATACCCGAAGGAAGCTAAACAGCACAAATGTAAGTACCCGCGAGAGCTTAAAAAAACATATATATATCTAGAAGGATGATTTTGGTGACTTCATAGACTCACTCGTATACACATTTCTTGGCAAGCAATGATGGTTTGCTGTTTTCTTCTGGAATTATTTAACTCTCCATCCAAGTACTAACTAGGCTCAACCTGACTTTGTTTCTGAATCAAGCCAAGCCTAGTCAGTTGCTGCCATCTGTAGGTTTGGGATAGAAGAATTATAAAGTTTTTAAAAGGTTCATTGCTTCTTTCAGAAGAATTTTTATTGTCCAATTGCCCTGACATATTCGTAGTGTTATCCTTGAAACCCAGTGCAGGGATCTCCAACCTTGGTAACTTGAAGACTTGTGGACCTCAACTCCCAGAATTCCTCAGCCAGCTACTGACTGAGGAATTTTGGGAGCTGAGGTCCACAAGTCTTAAAGTTGCCAAGGTTGGAGACCCCTAACCCAGAGGACAACTTCTCTTTGAAACTCTGCCAACTTCCTTCTTTTAGTTTTCCATTTAAAAAGCCACATTAAGGAGACAAAAATGGAAGAGCTCCATATTTTTTGTTGTTGTTGGTACCTCTACAGATTCTTTGGAAGATCTCTGAACCATGCTTCCTTATATTCTTGCCTCTTACATCAAAATATAACTCTGTATTTCTAGGGGGGCTGTACTTTTAACTTTTTGGATCACAAATGCAGTTTGTCTAAAGCAGTGTCTTTTTTCCAGCACACTTTGGTATTTCCTTTGACCCTGCTAGAGATGTTTGTTATCCCTCATCAGTATCCATCAGTGGGTAAAGGCCTCAGCATTGTAGGAATGACTGCACTGGCCTACCTACTTTGGTAAGTTTCTAAAAAATAAATGAATAAAGAGGTATTGTTTGTTTTTATATGATGTTTGGCAAAAAGTGAGGAAACGGTTCTGTTCTTCATCTAATTAAATATCCAACCTCAGTGTCCTCAATGGAAGCAACTTCATTCTCTCTCTCCTACAGTGGAAAAAATCCTCAAACATAGCTACAGTGAACTCTGATATGACTTTGAGGGACTTTGGAACTGTATTATACATCTTTACCTACGTCATATGAGGGGATAATCAACTCATAAACTTATTCAGATTATTCATGCTGGTTATCAAATTGCTATTCCGTAGTACCAGTTTATAAAAATCACTGCCTCTACTAGTTTTTCTGTTTAAACTTTTCTCAAAACTTCTGTTTTTAACCAAGGATGGGAAACACCTCCTAGTCTTGCTGTTGCTAAAGCATAGTTCCTAACAGCTACAGCAAATGTAGCTAACCATGGGAATTGTAAATTGTGGAACATAGCATATTCCCAATCCTCCTTGAAATATAAAGTTTACATGAGTATTTTTCAACTTAGTACCCAGAAATACTGAACTACAACTTCCTTAGAACCCTGAATTATAGGACTTGTAATCAAACCAAGAAAATGCTAGCTAGGGAAGTTTATTTTAAAGGGTCCCCCCCACAACATGTATTGGTGAAAGTCCGTAAACCAGATTAGAAGGAGGAAGAAGAGATTAGCCTAATAATAGTCGCTATTATTTACATATTTGGTGCTTTAGGCCAGCCTAATAATCAGCTAAATGAACTGGTTGCTTCAAGCAAGAGATGCTGGACAGTGGAAATATAACATGAAGTGATAGATGATAGAGTTGTGTCTTTCCAGCAACCTGCTGTACATCTCCTCAGATGTATTGGGTCATTCCCAGATTTGAAACACTGGTTGGCTTCTGCATATAAAATTAGGTGCTAACATCATCTTGTCCTTTTCTTTGATATCATATATATTAAGATATATTTTTGCTGTTATTTATGAATCACAGGCAAGGGACATGAACAAGGGAGTAAAAGTTTTTTAAAATGTAGCTTTATCTATGTAATTGAAGACACAGACACGTACTTAGAAAACTTAATACTCCTCAACCTTGCCATCAGAAGACCCCTAAAGAAATATTGAATCAGAAACAGTCATATTTTTCACTATAGGTAGTCCTTATTTAGTAATTGCCTTGTTTAGCAACCAATCTCAGTTATCTCTAAAACTTATTTCATGAATAATTTCACTTCAGTTATTATATTAACTAGACCTCTCCACTAGCACAGAGCTTCAGTAAGGATGTGGCGTGATGTCACATGAGTGACAACATTGAATGGCAGGCCTTTGTATGTGTAATGTGAATGTTTATATTGAGGAAGGCTTAAGGTATCAAAAGGATCACAACAGATCCCATGGAATTGAGGATGAGTTGATCCCATCCTCAGTGCGATCATTGCCTCTTTAGGAATCTTTCCAGCTGAAAGGCAGGAATATAAATTCTATATTGGATGGATGGATGGATGACAGTTGCACAATTGATATGCTGATCCAATATTAGAAAGAGTATTTTAAGTATAATTAAACTTGAACCAATTAATAATGTTTGTTTCATAATGAGATATCCTAACTGAAAGAAATTAATTCCCTTTCCAGGATCTTCTACTTTTTTGCTAAAACAGGAAAATGGATATATCCTATCTTCAAGTTTTTAAGTCCACTTGGCACGATAGTGTTTGCAGGGATTGCTGCTGTCACCGTTTTTTTTTACTACATGTTAGGAAGATTTCTCAACCGTATGATTTGGGGTGAGTCTAGTCTTGCAAATAAATCTTTTCAAGTTATCAGTACATTTGTATGTATTTATTTGAGTATGTTTTGATCCAGGATTCTGTCACTGTTTTCAGATGCGGATTGATTTGTATATTCATTTACTTCTCCAAACCTTTCTCTTTTTTTTCCCTGAGAGGGTACATTCAATCCTCTATACAAAATTTTAATTAGAAAATGAGACTTTAAAAAATAGCAGGCTGTGATAAGTATATTCTTCAAGAATAGGAAATATTCCCGTACTGTATGTTGACTAACATATGAATATAGACTTTGCTAGGCTGAATAAATGGACTAATCAGCATAAAACTACAAAGTTAGGAGATCTAGATCAGAGTCTCCTGGTGTGTCCCACCACAGAGATACTCTGGGAAAATAGTTTAATTCTCAGCCAAGCGTTGGCTATTTGTAGGTTATAGAAGGTTCTTTTCCTAGTAAATGGTTTCTTTTGCTACAGGTTCAATACTCTTATTTGAATATAACACTAAGCCAGGATTTGTGGAGCAATCCAATACTGGTATTGTTTACAGATAATTCCTAGACATAATGGGTAGATTCACACATCATGCTAAACCAAACAAATGCTTAGCTCTCCATTCACAAACCATGTTGAGAAGCGAGCAGAGGTAAGAATATTCTCTATTTACTAAGTCCCATTTCCACAATTTAACTTTTTCATCACATACGAAAGTCATCAGCACTGCCAGATTTAGTTCAGTAGCTGCCAGTTGCCGATTCTTAAGGTTGTGGCGCCTCTTTGGCATACAGCAAAACTATGTTGTGTTTACATCTTCATTAGTCATTCCCCCCCTATTTTTGTTTACCTTTTATGCCTTTGTACAGGTGATGCAGTTCCAGTGCTTGATGTTCACAAGAAGAAAAGCAAATGAAAAGCTAGTGGTGTCATCCCAAGATCTAGATGAAACTAAGAAAATTGTTACAAAATCGCTCAGTATAAAGCCAAAATAAATTCTTCAGAATAACAAATTCTGCTAGCACAGAAGAACAAAGATCCAGGAAGTATTACCATTGGTTAGAGAATTCAGATTGTTATGTAGGATGTTCAGAACTCACTAAGAGACAAATGTAACACAGATGACTAACATATTTTTGTCACCCAAGTGCATAACAAGTGAGGTTAAATTCTAATTTTTTTTAAATTCAACTACAATTATAAATTTATTCAGATACATTTGTAGCTATTTTCTTTATTCAACATGTGCCCATATAAATGTACTAGACTGTAACTGAACAAAACACTCCAAAGTCAGTCACGTATTTTTTTTAAAATGAGAATTGGCTTTCTGTAATATGAAATCTGAGACTATAAAATGCTCAGTGTTAAATAATAGATACAAGAGTCCAGTAAGGCAGCTGAGGCCCACAAAAGTAGCTAGAATGAATTAGAATTATTTTGAGGATAAAATGGAATAACTTCTGATCTTCCTCTTGACCTTTTTAAATGAGCCCAACCTACAAATACAATAATTTGGAAATTTGTATACAGATTGTACTCACTTAATGACAGCAATTAAGATCGGAATTTCTATTGTGATAAAGCATGATGTCATATGCTTAGCAGTGGCAATCCCACCAGTTGCCATGTTGCTCTCGTTAAGCAAAGACCATGCAGGCTGTTAAGTGAAAATCACACTTGCATCATGGGGGGGTGGAGGGGCATATTTCAACAATCGGACATCCTGGCTGGTTGCCAAGCACCCAGATTACAATCACCTGATAGCAGAAGTGCTGTGGCAACCAACACTTTGAGGACCAGTCACTGGGTACCATCATACGTTATAACGGTTTCTGAATAAGTGGTTATTGAATGAGAACTATCTGTATATTCCTTTAAAAATAATAAACACATAAAACAATCCAGGAATTCAGAGCCATTGAACTTGGAATGGGGTGGTGCAGTATAAATCAACAAGATGCAAGTGAAATAACCTCTTATTTAAACAAAAGAAAATTAATGCTATAAATAAGTTAATGAATAGTTCTTGTATTTTGCATATTTATACAGGATGAATAAGAAAGCTGGAGGCTTATTTTTAATTATTACATTATGTGTTTACTTTTAGATCCTGAGTAGGATCAATTTCAATTTCAATTATACAAAATAAATTATGAGTAGGTCTGCTTTTAAAAATTAAAGAGCCATAATAAGAAAAAAAGCCCAAAGAAAATCAAACTGAAGCGCAGTGTATTCCCATATAAAACATTATTTCAAAAACATTTATGCAGGATCTAAACAGTGAATGCACTCACCTGCCTTTTGACTCAACCATTACTCTAGAAAGCTATGTTTTATTCACAGAAGGCTGAGTGTGCTACTAATGCCTGAATGATAAACATTACAATACAGGTAGTCCTCATTTCATGTCCTAATCGAGACTGGCAACTCCCCCACTAAGTGAAGCAATCTCTAAATGGGAAATCATGTGAAGATAGTTACACTTTCTGGCTCAAAACTCAGAAGACTACTAAATTTCATGACTTCAGTTTTTCTTTGCCTCCTTAAAACTATCCTGCTTATTGTCTTGTACGCACAGAAAGCAATGCGATCGCAGTGGTAACCTTTGTCTGGGAACCTCCAGCACATTACACAAACAGCTTATTCTCTTGAAATCTCTTCCCTTCCAATCTCTCTGCTCTGGGAGGAAGGAAGAAGTGGGGGGGGGGAGAACCCATAGGTCAGGCACATGACAACTCCTACTGATGTAATGGTGAACACATGACTGAGGGATACTGCAAAAGTCACAAATTGGCCATAAAATTATTTTTTTCAGTACCATTGTAACTGAATAGATGCTAAATGAGTGGTTTGGGAAGTGATGACTACCTATAAAAGAGGAGAGATTGGAGCTCTTAGAGGAAGGTGGCATCTGTCTGCAATTTTTTAGATTGAAAGCAACTGAAGACCTGATGCATGACTGCAAATTTCTGAGAGCTTCCTATTTTCTCTGCAGTGTCAGGTCTTAATGTGGTTAAATTATTGAAGGACCTGGAGAAAAAAAATCTAATAACACTTTTCAACGCTTTTCAATTCTTCATTACTCTAAATAACTACTTCGTTGTGTTCGTAAAGCCAGGTGCCAGTAAATAGGATAAGAGTGTCTGCTGGAGCTGTGTTTCTATTTTTGATGCTGGATATGATGTACTGTAATATGGCAGTCACAAGACATTCCCCAGGAATAGATTTAATTTTCCTTAAAATCCATCAGATGATTATCAATCCAGTGATGAGCAAAATCTGTTGACTTCGCAATATGTGTGAACAAGACTTTTATGTTTTCCTTGAAATTTATTATTCATTTGGGCTTTCGGTTTGAGCTTCGGTGAAGGACCGAAATCCGCGATCATGCGAAGTTTCGATCCATGCTTGCCGCTGGAGCACCCCGAGCCAGCTGGATTCGGGGCTAAGCCATCCCGTAGAGGTAAAGAGGGGGGAGACTGCCAGCAGGGTCGAGGAGAGCCGCATCTCTCCTCAGTTGGCCATTACTCCCTTTCCCGAAGGTGGTTGCAGCAGTGGTCAGAAATGGCCACCTCAAAGTAGAACTCAACCGGAAAAGAATGTGCAGGGGGAAGATAAGAGAAAGTTTTGGTTGACTGGGTTAAACTGAAAAAGCAACAACATAAGGTACCCTGGAATTTGAACTATAAAAGACAACATTGTTCCTAAAGACATTGAAGCAGCGAAGGAGGGAGGGAAGGGAAAGGATTTGGCTTTTTTTTCTTCCCTTATACTGACAACTAAAAGATTTAAGTGAGAAATTGACAAAAATCCACTTTGACATCAATAGGCATTTAAGCTGAAAATAAAATGTCAAAGACTTGGATACTCAAAAACCTTTAAAAGCAGGAAAGGGGAGAATAAAAGGGTGGGATTTGGAAAAATGAAGGAGACTGCCTAGAACTAAAAGGAACTTACAGTGAAACCTTAATAAGATTCCTAAAAGATACATTCTAACTGAAACTTTGTAATGAAATAATAGAACCCCAGGAAGAGAAAGTGGAAAAAAAGAAGCAAGAAGAAACAGCTTTGGATTATTTGGATTACTTGGTNTGGAAAAAAGAAGCAAGAAGAAACAGCTTTGGTTTATTTGGATTACTTGGTGATTTTTGGATTTTTGGCTATTGGATTTAAATGACTAAAATCAATCCAGTGGTTGTTTAAAAGTGTTTAATATGGCATCATTTTTAGAAGAACTGAAAATGGAACTTAAAAAACAGAAAGAAGGAATCTGTGACTATACAGAACACATTTCATCACTTTTTAAAATCTGCACTACTTCCTAAATTTATTTCTTTGAAATTCTGAATTGTTTTTACTTTTTTTAAAGGGCTGAGGTTTACTTTTTTGCTATAAGAGTCTTAATGTTCTTTTGTAGCCAGATCTGCTGTATGATGTCATGTCTCTGTGTAATTTCTTTTAACTTCCAGATTGTCTTTCAAACTTTCAATCTTTGCATTTTTATAACTTCTATGATATCATTCCTGACTATGTGTCTTTTCTTTTTTGTCCAATGATACAATTCTAAAGATGTCCCTGTTCCCTTTAATGGTAATGTACATTATTTGAAAATGTGATAAATCAACCTTACGGTCCTTAGCAATCAATCTTTATAAAAAATGTGTTATAATTCAATCCCATGCACACTATGACAAGCCTTCTCTAAATCAACACACAAACAATGCATCACCTTTCTTCCATTCAAATATTAACAATTTCTCAAAAAAACAAAATTTAGCTCAATGCGCCTTCTGTCTGACATAATGCTAAGCAACATTCTCAAATTTTGTTCATTATTATTTTGATATGTTTTTGATCAAAATAGTGCTGAATATATTTCTTGGCACACTTAACGAACAAATCTGTAGTTTTTATATTCATTATTTCTATCACTCCCTTATATCCAAAAAAATAATAGCATTTTCCAATAGTAAGGACAAAGTACAAAGTATAGTCTTTGTACATGTACATTAAATAAGTTGTACAGCACTTCATAGTTTACACCCTTATTTTCACATTTTCCAGTTATACCATCTATACCTATGAGTTTATATTCTCATAGCATGCAGTGCTTCCTTTTTATTATTTTTCTTGGATACTAGTTTTTACCCTTTAACATATCACCTGATAGATACATCCCATCATTTTCTCACTTTAGTTTCATCTCAAATCATTTCTTCACTTTTCAATTCCATTCACTCTGCTGGAAATTTTTTGGCTAGCACTTTTTACTTATTTTCAAAATATATGAAGCTTTACCAAAACTGGTGCTATCAAAGTCAAGCTTTACATTATTTGCATTTCTATGCAAGCCAGGATCTTGAATCTAGAGATTATCTTGGAGGCCTGTATTCTGTTCATTAGATCCTGTCAACTTGGAAGTATATGCAGTATTACTACCATACTTGCAATTTGGGGGTCCTCCTAGATGCATGACTCTTGCTTAAAGAGCAGGGAGCAGTCCTGGCTAGGAGGGACTTTGTACAGATTTGTCTGGTGTGCTAGATGCACCTGTTTCTGATTTGGCAGGCCCTATTTACAGTCACTTGTGCCTTATCTCCAGATTGGAGCATTGTAATGCACTCTGCATGGGGCTGCCCTTGAAGAATACTCAAAAGCTTCAACTGCTAGAGAATGCAATGGCCTAAGCAGTGATGTACTTTCCTAGGGCAGCATATGTTACACCTCTGCTCCATGAGCTGCATTGGTTGCCAGTTTGCTTCTAGGGCCAATTCCAGGTGCTGTCTTTAGCATTTAAAGTCCTTCATGGCATGGGACCTGATTGTCTGAGGAACTTCTCCCTGGTTACATCAGCCTGCCTCACTAGATCCAGCAAAGTAAGCATGTGGTATGTACCATTGGCCAGGGACCTTCATTTGATGGGACCCAGGAGACATGCCTTCTTTGTTGCAGACATTCTTCTTTCTAACATTAGACCAGTTCCATTCCTTTTTCTATTCCTAAAAGCCCTCAGGTCTTGAATATGTTGTCAGGCCTGGAGATGGCAGACAACCGGAGATCTGCTCAGATGGTTCCATTGTTGAGGTGGCTATTTATATCCTCTTTCCTACGCTTTGTATTTTTATTTTTATGATATTTATTAATAAGGTTTTTATATATTGTATAATTTTGGTTTTTATATTTCATTTTTATTTATTTTTGTTTGCCACCCAGAGTTGTCTTTGATGAGATGGACAGCTACAAACATTTAACAAACAAATAAACAAACAAATAAATTAATGTTAATTGATAAATACTATTATGCTTGTCAAAGAAGTCCTCAAATCCATCTTCTTTAGAAAGTTTGTGACTTAAGTTCTTAGTTTTGATGCTATGGTCCAACTTGGTATGTAAGACCACTTTCTTTAAAGTGTTTGCATGATATCAGAATGTGTTCTAAGACTTCTTTTTTCTTGTTCCATGCAGATTTGTTGGAAAACCAGAGCAAAACTCCTATTTTTTTATGCAACATTGCAGTTCTGCAGAACTCTAGGGGGTAGTTGACTTTTCCGTGAGTGGGAATCTTCTTTCACTCTGCCTCCTGACCCTGAACTTCAGCTTCCTGATTCTGGAATCTATAGATATGATTTAATATCTCTCTCTCCCTGTCCCGTTTTTTTGCCATAGCAACATTCTACCATATCTATTGGCATTGCTGGCTACAAAAAAATGCTAACAAGTTATCTTTTCACTTTTGCAGCTTGCTAGAGGATTTTAAATTTAAGAAAAAAATGAAACTGTGCGTCTGAAATTTTTTTCCTCATAACAACCACCCAGCTTTTAAAGTTTTTTGACAAATGATCAAAACGTACATGACATGAGCTCAAAATGTGCATGCGGGCATTAAGAATTTTACATGCCTTTTAAATGAAATGAGATGATTTTTGTTACTTCAGGATTTGTGTTAGTTTAGAGGCCTGGCAGTGGTTGAATATCTTCTGTTGTATGTTTTTACCAGTCAGTTGAATGGGAGCACTATTTAGTTCATGATGTAACCTGACCTTTAAGGTCAGACAGATAGAGAGCAGATCAGCTTTGAAATGTTTTGGAGGGTTAGGGATTTCTCTCCTCACTGTGAGTTGTGTTGGGGGGGTGCATGAAGGGAGGGTCAGCCAATCTCATTGAACACACGTTGTACTTTGACAATAAAGGTAATAATAATGGAGGAACTGAGGAGTAGAAACAATAGTTTTTCTTATTTTCCTTGTGTCAAATGTTAGTTTATAAGGTCCTGAGAAGACAGAAACTGTCCTGAAATATTTTGTACATTGATAGTGTTTACAGAAATAAGATTAGAGTGACAGCATTCAAATAGCGTACCTCCTCTAAAATTCATTCATGTAAAATCCTTCTGTATTATTCAGAAGCCTTGTACCAAAGCCTTTAACAAATGCTCTCATATTTATTTTATCATAATTTTCCATTTGGCTTACAATATGGGAATACTATGTACATGAGTGTAAACTCTTCCAAAAAAAGTAAATCTTGATGTTCCTTCTGTTGTTATTTTAGGAACACAGCTTTTTAGCAGCAGGAATGAATTTCGAATCAGCACCCTGACATTTCATCCTCTTGATCCAAATGTTTTTCTTTGTGGAGGATTCAGTCCAGAAGTTAAAGCCTGGGATATAAGGTCTTCTCAGGTAAAAATAAAATTGAAACAAAAATTATTTGTACTTGCTTTTGATAACAACCCTGGAAATAATAAATGTATGTGGGTGGCTAATGATATTATTTTGGAGAGGATAATTGGCATTTTCTGTTGAAATAGTATGGGAACATGGTTTCTTTTCTATTAGTCTTACACGATGATGTAAAAGCAAACAGCTAATGCATTGTGTCTAAAACAAAAATTGGATAAAGAAGAAAAAAGTAGGAGCATGTTTGATATGTCTATTTGGTATTTAATTTCCTTATGACTTACTGCTGTCCATATCTGATAGTTGTGATAGCTTTTAAAAAGTAATTTTCACTGCTAGAAACTGATTTATTAGTAAGGCATCATTTGCTGAAATAAGCAGCAGTTTGTGAGTTTTTGAAACTGTCTGCCAGGGTATTTTTAATCCCCTGTTCTTCTGTTCACCTGGAAAAACCTTTAACATGTATTTGTGGATTTCTAATGTTAGATCTATCATCATGAAGTTTCATATCAAAACACAACTCTGTTTATCTGATTAAACACAGTGGGACTTACTTCCAAGCAATCATGATAATGATGTACAGTTACAGAACATATAATGTTCAATTTATGGGAAGTACTACACAGAAGGAAAATATGATAATTAACTATTATTTCATAGGGTAAAAGTAAGAGGTTGCATATAAAAGGAAAGTGACTAATTACGCAATAATAACTGTCTCATTATAATATGGAAAAGGGCAGTGATCAGGTTCTCTAGAGAATAGTCTAAGGCAATTGAATATGATGTAAATTATTTTAAGAACTTATACTTTGATGCTTTAATATCCATACAGAGATAATCACAAGAAAGAACATGTCTGCTCTAAGCACATATTTTAAATATTCTGGCATTTGTCAGCCTTACTAAAATCCACACTGCTGGTCCCACTGGATTTTCTATTAATATTCAACTTGGAAGTTTCAGAACTCTTTTTCCTATGAAGCATTCTCATCAAGATGGTTCATTTCATTCCTTATACAGACCCACTCACAGACAAAAATGTATCAAGTATCTTTTTAAACAACATATTCCAAATAAGTTTCAAGTTTCTTTTTAAATAAAATATTCTACATGGGTTATCAGAACACCTGATGACAGGGGTCCACAGTTTACTTTTTGGTACATTTTCTTCTTAGGACTCCCTCTCTAGATTCAAGCTTCTTTTTTTAGCAAAGGTTGAAGAGACCATGTCAGTGCTTTAAGTATGACACGGTCAGGAAACAGAAGCAGCAGGGATTTCATAAATGTGCTTTATTTTTGTGAGTAAAATAATAGAACCTTGGAGATCTGTTGGAGTTTCTCTTTACCACGTTCTTATACTTAACAAAAACAAGATGCAGTTTTTTCACTTACTTTCTCTCACTTTCCTCTTTCTCAAAATTGAGTCACCATTTCCATCTCTTAATGGTTTATTATTCCTTTCTTCCTCCCCAAAGCCAGTTCTTCATTCTTTCCAAGATTAACTGTAGATGAAATGTCACCCTTATCAGTCAAGATTTAGGATTTTGGGGTGCATTAGTGAATCATATTTGTTAAAATCTGGATGTCTTGAACCTGTTAAATATATCATACCATGGTATCCTTCTTGATTGGCTTTGGGGACTGGAATTTGGAGGCACTGTTTTACAGTAGTTCCAGATTTTCTTTAATGGCTGGATCCAGCCAGAAATGGTGGGGTTGATTTAGTGGCTGCTACCTTATTGGGTCCCACTGGGGGGCTGGTTTTCTTTCTCCAACTCTTTAATATATGTATGAAACTGCTAGGTGAGATCGTCTGTCAACTTGGAGTGCAGTATCATCAGTATTTCTTTGATATCGAACTTTGCATTACTGTTTTGGGGTGCATGGAGAGGTAGATGAGATCTTATCCTAGCATCTGGGATAAGTCTGTGAAGATCTGGATGGGACAGAACAACTTGAAGCAGAATGCTTGCAAGATGGAGTTACTGATTTGTCCTTCAGGATGTTTGAGAGCTTCCAGTAGCAAGACTTGTTGGGGAAGCATTTATCCCTCGACAAGTAGGCCCCATGACTTGAGGTTCCTTTTGTCTCCTGTTTGAACAAGGGATAGCATGTAGATGTGCCATGTTTTGATTGAAAACACAATTAGGTAGATCATCTTTTCACCCTGTATAATAGATACAATGAATTCAATTGTTTACCAATATTTCAATTATATTAAATAGATTATAGTTTTGAAATAAAAGAAACAGTCACTAGTCTATATGTAAACAATAAACATATATATATATCCATGCATTTATGCATGCACATATGCAAGCATTCAAAGTCTTATCTCAACATTTCCCTTTTTCCCACTTTTCCAATAATGTCTGTTCTCTGTTGTACTTTATTTAAGGTCCTGTCACACTGGCCGACGGATGCAAAATGTTTGTAAAAAGGACACAGCGGACGAGAAAAATGTTCCATATAAAAATAGGGGCAAAAATTTGCATAACAAACCACGGAAAGGCCCGCAACGACGGGCGCCAGGGGATGTGCTAGGGTAGATGGGAATGGGATGCTGCACGAAGCCCGCGGGCGAATAGAAGCGGATGCAGACAGAGATGGCACATCCGCAAGAGAACTATCTCGAGGGGAGCCAAGCAAGCGGACGCTGAATGGGAGGAGGATGCAGAGCGGACGTCCCAGGAGCGCCATCGCAACACCGAAGAATGCACAGCAGATGCCGAGCGGAATGAAGCGGATGAGAGACGAAGCCCATAGAAGACAGCCCTAGGGCATCCTAGCGATGCCCCTAAGCGAGGATGTCCTAGCATTAAATGACACATGCGGGAGGATGCATTGCGCAGCCCGCGGATATAAAGGAAGCACATCGCAAGCAGGATCACCATTAGCGGAAGAACGCTGCTGCAGACAACAGCTCGAGCCAGCAACACATGGTAAGTAAGAGGAAGCCTCTGCCAGATCGTGCTGCCAAGCCCTCGGCAGAGAAAAAGCGGCAAAACAAATCAATATGAGACCTGACATAATAATGTGCTTGACTCTTTGGAGGCTGGAGCTTCTGCTAATAAATAAACTGCATAGATACTCAATGGCGCGCTTCAGGTGCTAAAGTGCTTCTGCTGGTGGCTTCTCTGCTGCGCGCTTCCTGGTGGCTGGTGCTTCTGGCTGGTGTATCACTGCTGCGCTGTTCATAGTGCTTGCTTCTTGGAATGCTTCTAGGCAAGAAGCTACCTGCGTCCTGCTTGGTCCTGCTTGGTGCTTCTGGTGAAAGCTGCTTCAAGACACAAGTCTCTAGCAGCCAGCAGCAGAAAATGACCACCACAAAAAACAAACCATGGGAAAACAAGCCTAATAAAAACCAAAGAGGGACGGCAAAAACCCCCTGTCCGATGACCTGCTTCTGCTGGGGCTATATTGCTGCTGGTGGCTGACTCTGCTGGTGCTAAGGTGGCTTCTGCGTGGGCTTCTCCTGGTGCTGGTGCTTTCTTGTTTGTGCTTACTCTGATAAGGCGCTTGGCTCTGGTGTGGAGCTTCTGCTGTCTTAACTCTGCTGGCACTGAATAAATACTCTGCGAATGGTCCTGCTGGTGCTTGCTGGTGCTCCTGGTATGCAAATGTTCTTGCCTGGTGTCTCTTCTGCTCTGTATGCTGTGCGCACTGGTTCCTGCTGTCCGCTTTTGCTGCTACTGAAGTTGTTTTGCGCTGCTGCTGCTGCTGTGTGGAGGACACGCCCAACACCTCGATAGCCCTCATTGGATGAAGCCCATATGCTGCCAATGAGAAAGGCAGATAATAAGGAGAGGAGGAAATACAAATCGGAAGAGGAAACTGAGGAGGTAACATACTGAGGGAAAAAAATTGGCGAAAGGGACACAGGCAAAGAGACACCAAAAGGAAGAGCTGCTGAGAGAAAGGCGAGAGATGGCTACACTTGTAGGTGCTCCTCAGCTGTTGGTAAGCACAATGCACACCTGTACGGAGCTGCAGACTCAAAAATGGCCAGGCCACGTCAGCTGAGGACAGAAAGATACACTAATATGGCCAGGTCAGCCTCTGGAGGGAATCTCGCAAAAAAAAAGAGGAAACCCCTCTTCACAACCCTCTCTAATCCAATATAAAACAGCCCTGGTGTCCGCAGGTATCTGGGGCGTGCCGATGGAGACCACGCGACAGCTAAATCTAACATAAAGGCGGGAGTGAATAGGAGACCCCTGAAACGCAGTGAGAGACGCACTTATAATCCTCCAGAATCCACCTCCAACAGAAAGGCAGAGCAGGCAAACCGGAGGAGAGCCCAACGAAAGACTGAGAAGAATAAGAAAAAAATAAACAGACTAAGCAAATGTACCATTTACGTCTCAATCTCAAAATGTACAAAAGATCTTATCTTAACTATTAAATCATTACTAATAA